>PVLC010033419.1:0-17539 GCA_004027655.1 Graphiurus murinus | reverse complement strand
TTTTTTTTGCGGTACTGGGGATTGAACTCAGGGGCATTCTACCTCCGAGCTACACCCCCAGCCCTATTTTTTATTCTTTACTTTGAAACCGAGTCTCACTAAGTTGCGGAGTGCCTCACTAGGTAGCTGAGGCTGGCCTCGAACCTGGATCCTCTGGTCTCAGCCTCCCGAATGCTGGGATTACAAGCGTGCGCCACCACGCCCGGCAGAAGATTCTTTTTTCTTAAAGTGAACTTATTACTTACATTCTAAGTTAAATGAACCAGACCCAGAAATCTTATTTTCAACTTGCCTAGATATGAGCTCTGAAAAGTTGACTCTTGAAATTTTGGGGGGCTTGTTAGTAAAATCAGATTATAAGGTTTTAGTTATAACCCACAGAGGATCACCATTTGCAATAGCCATACTTTCCAGATAATTAAGGTTTTGGCCTTTTCAAACATACTATAACCTTAAAATATTTTGAATAGAAGTCTTTCAAGAATTTGCTATATATCTTAAATTAAATTAGGTGGTAGATGTTCAGTGTCTACAGTTGTGCCTAACTGAGCAGATGGACCATAAATGTTACTTCAAAATCCTCCTTCCCTGGTGTTGGTGGCACATGCCTGTAACTCCAGTATTTAGGAGGCTGAAAAAGGAGGATCACAGGTTCAAGGACAGCTTCAGCAATAAGTGAGACTCACAACAACTTAGGGAGACCCTATTTCCAAATGAAAAAATAAAATAGGCCTGGGGGGGGTAGCCTGGAGGTAGAAGGCCCTGGGGTTCCATCCCCAGTACCACAGGAAAAAAAAAAATTTTTCCTTATCCCTGTCCACCTTTTCTTTGTAATCTTGGGATTCCATACTGAAAATCAACTATTGTCTAATGGTTTATTTTATTTCAAATTTTCAGGAGTACATAGAGGCTGTTCCATGATACTGAACTTACTGCCTCCTCCTATCTGTTTTCCTCCATTATCTACAACCTCCTTTCTTGTCAAAGGAGGAGCTATCACTTCAGCTCATTTTACTTCAGACAATACATCACAGGGAGACAAAGGTTGGTTAGGACAAAAGTCTCCCCTCATAGAGCTCCCTATCTGGAGGTGGTAAATAATAACTGTAATATTGGGAGCCAGTACAGGAGTAAGTGCAGGGAGAGAGGGGACTGAGAAGCAGGCAATATCACACCTAGATTAGAAGACTTTCAACTTGCCAGATTAATTTCCTATAGGCACCCTTCTCCCTTTTTCTAAATTGAGGCTTTAGATTTGGAAGCTAGATAATTTAAGTTTCATTTCCTCTTTCTTTTCCCCTCCATTTAGCATAAACTGACTAGGAGCCCTCTTGCAGAATTGTCTCATAAAGTCAAGGGAACACAGATGCCTGGATTTAGTGGCCTTCAATCTCAATTTCTCCTTGCCCTTCTGCTTTATTCCATCTTCACTGTGATCAGTTTAGATGTGGCTTCTACATAGCTTGTCCAGTTGGATGTCCTTGCACACAGGTATGCATCTGTGCGGGCACAATCTTATATACACACACACACACACATACACACACACATACACACACTCACACACAGTTCCTGTCTTGCCACCACTGAAGGAGTAATAGAGCAAGCAGGCAGGAATGCTAACAGTGGCTGGAGGAAGGGGAAGTATGCTCTCCCGAGGAATTCTAATTCCACTGTGGCTCCAGCTGCATCTCTGCCTCTTATGAGGCTATTGCCAGGAAGCTATGGAAAAAGCTTTGATATTGTGAGCCCAGGAGAAATCCCTTGCTAATGCATTTTTGAACAAGATAGAGCAGAGATCAGTGGCAGGGCAGCTGCATTTAAAATTATTTCATTCCAGTATGAAACAGGCTATTCCGACTTCAGCATAAGCATTTGAGTGCTCCTAGCTCCCTGATACTTGATTACAAAATTAGTGGGAAACTGGATCAAAGACTGCTCCCCATTGCTCCCTCTGTGGTGTTTCCTAAATCTGTACCAGTAGCTTCCTCCTGCATTCTCTCTGGCAGGATATATCAAGCCTGCTTTTACTCCTCTGTAGAGTGACTGCTACTGTGGACCAGAGTGTTAAAACCCATGTTTTCCAGAACACTTGGATTACTTTCCATGTTTAAGAATCTTTTTTGAAATCACAGATATTGGGAGGGATGTTATTTATTTTTCCCTATCACCAGCTGAGATGCCTGAAAACCACTGAGTGTCTCCCCTGAAAGGAAGACATAGTGCACCTGCCTAGCCTCAATCTGACCTTGCCTGCACAGACCCTGGCATGCATATGGCCAACAATCCTTCTCCTCTTCCAAACACCAGACCATCCCAGAGCACACAAAATGTTTCCAAGCTCTCAGTTCCAGGGACATTAGGCCCACTGAAACAAGCCTCATCCCTGGTAAATACAGAATTAGGACTCGAAGAAGGGTACACTTTCCTTAGTTTCCCTTTTCTCTCCCAAGGTTGTACTACTCATGACAATCTGCCAAGTCTCCTTTTTTTGCCTCTACAACTTCCACTCCCAAGTTCTCTAATATTCCTTGAAACATTTTGGACCAGATGTGGTTTGAAATTAAAAACATCTAACACGTTTGAAAGGTAGCAAAGTGCATAAATTATGTATTACATGATATCACCTCCAGGAACTTGAGGCACCATCCCTCATCAAATACAATAGTATTCCTATAAAGGAATGTTCAAATATTGGCACTCAACGGGATAAAAACATAAATAACATCACATCTGTTTAGGTCAGATTTTACTATTGAACTTTATGCAAATAACTTTAGGTTTCCAGAGCTTTGCAAATTGCAAAATTGCAAAAATTTCAGTGTTAGGACAAGGAAATATCTTCTTTAATATTTGATTGGAGGAAGCTGGATGTATTTGCTCATTTCCCCATTAAAAGAATCTTCTCTCCTAAAACTTATTTTCCCATCTTTTGGAAAATACAGAAACACATTAAAGAAGAAAGCAAAATCACTCATAATTCTTGTACTTCTACTATTAACAAAAAAACGTACAAAACTTTCTTACATCCCATGCCCTTTTCTCCCCTTCATGCTCCTTCCCCCAATCCCATGTAATTACTGTTTGCATAAGCATTTTCATATGCTTTCCTTAACATTTCTATAAATATAGAAATAACAACTAAATATATATGTATATATACTTTTTTATTTTTGGAACAAATATCAGAATCACAGTCTTCATGATCTGAATCTGTTGCTACTCATTCAACAGTGCACCCTGAGCATATTTCAAAGGCAATACATGTAAAGCTAGTCTATTATTTATAATGGCTCCCCAGTATTCTGTTGTATGGATATACTATAATTTATGTATCCTGTTCTCTATTAAAGTGGCTTAAGTTCTGAGTTTTTTGCTTTTGAACACAATGCTACAATGAACTTTAATGTTTTAGGTAACCGTGTGTTGCTACTGCAGGGTAGATATCTAGAAACAGGATTTTTGGGTCACACAGTGTTTAAAACCTTAATAGATTCCACCAAATTACCCAAGAAAACAGCTTTTACAATTTATAGTACACAGTGAATGAGCAAGCCACATATTCTTATCTGCGCAATTTTCATACTTTAAAATTTTTGTAGTGTTTTTCTTAAACAAAGGAGCTCCTCATAATGTTTCATTAAGAGGATTAGATTTAAATGAAAGATCTTAGTAGAATTACTTCTAAAATACAGAGTCTAGATCAAGATTTCTTAAAATCTCATCTGAAACCTACTTACACTGAACTCTCTTTTGGCGGAAAATGAAAATTTTTATTTCATATTAGACTCCTGGATCAGATACACAGAAGGGGCACTGACAGTGAAGTATAGAGCTGGCTCATAGAGTTACAAGCGCCAGTTGGTAATGTGTAGGTATTTTGTGAGCTGATTGTTAAATACAGCCATCATTTTTAAAAGACAATAGCTGGGCTTGGTGGCACATGCTTGTAATCCCAGCATTTGGGAGGCTGAGACTGGAGGATCCAGGTTCGTGGCCAGCCTCAACTGCTTACTGAGGCCCTCCACAATTTAGTGAGACCCTGTTTCAAAATAAAGAATAAAAAATGGGGCTGGGGCTGTAGCTTGGAGGTAGAATGCCCCCAGGTTCCATCCCAGTACCACAAATAAATAAATAAATAAATAAATAAATAAATAAATAAATAAATAAATACATACATACATACATACATACATACATACATACATACAAAAAAAATCATCTTTAAATTATTTTACTACATTTTATTATTGTCTGTTTTCTTCAGCCCATTTATGTCTATTGTATCTATGTGGTGGAAACACTATAAAATTTCATGTTTCTGCTCATTTCCTTTTAACTCAAGTGTTCAGTGACATCATGTCAGTGGCTTAAAATTGGCCACACTGAAAATTCACACAGTAGAAATTGACACATGCCACAAGTCATTTGACCTATTGTTTGGTGGATGTCTAGATAGAAGAAAATGATGGAAAATATATTAGTAATGCAAGTTATTGTGAATGGTCAAAAAATTGAGAAAATACTCTTTCGTTCTTCCCATATCCATTACAACAGAAACTTTGGAGACATAATTAATGAGTAAGTGCAGTTCTAACATATACCTTGGTAGTTTCCATAAACAAAATTAACAGCAAACATTCTGGTCTAAACTACTCACTGGCCAGTTACAACCACTGGTAGGCTATGAAAAAGTTCAACAAAAATCAAAGCAAGAGTTCTATGAAATTCAGTTATTGTATGGAATTCACAATATACAAAATATGATGTATTTTTTAATTTTTATAAATATACATCCTGCATATTTTTTGTCAGCAAAAACCTATAATCCTCTCTCTCTCTCTCTCTCTCTCTCTCTCTCTCTCTCTCATCTTTTTCGTAGAGCTGGCATATTACCAGCATACCACTGGACCCAGGATTGTTGATATTTTAACAAGCTCCCCAGTTGATATTTATGCAAACTAAACTTTGACACTCAAATATTCCTCATAAGGATTGAAGTCGCTTCTACTTTTTTTATTTTATTTTTTCCTATTCTGCAGGTGTGTCACAGTAATCTCCTAGGGCTTGGGACATGAGCAGAATAATTTGCATTCACCAAAATAAGTTTAATTAAATCTCAATTCTCCTAAGAAAAAGGGAACTTTGAAAGAAGAAAATGCATTTAATTACTATTTGGTTATGCTCACATTTTCTTTCAGTTAAAAATCAGAAGGAGAATTTATTTTCATCCTTAACTTTTACACAAAATTTGCCCTTTCAATTTTAAAATGTTATAATAAAAGCCACTTACAATGCAGATATGACTTTCTTGGAGATCTTCCTCCCAGTATAGGTATACAAATGTTCTTTCTTCACACTTAATCTAGACAAACTTTTATGAAGGATGAGCCAAAACAAGTTATGTTCCTCCATTTTTAAGTTTTTTAAAAATTATTTTCAAGGGAAACATATGTCGTGACTAAGACTAGACAGAGAGAGAAAGGGAGAGGAACATGAAATCAGCTCTGAGAAAAATGATTGGCAATAAGGTAACATTTTCTCTGCACAAAATTTCACAGCCTCTTGAGCCTCTTCACCTAGAGGAAAGGGGTTGAAACATAGGCTGAAAAGGCATTGTCAAAGCAGAAACTGACTTCTGAAAAGAAAAGAGTAAGGGCAATACATTTTATGTATTATGTAGTAATTCATTTTTAAAATTGTATTTAAAATCAGAGTCTAACAATAGAGAGTTCAGGGTAAAGGAAGGCATCATCTAGCTCAGTCCCTCCATTTTACAGAATTGAAAATCAATTCTCAGAAAGGTTACCTGACCTGCCTCGGGTGGTACAGTGGCTAGAACAATGCTATTAAAATCTAAAAGAATTTGATTTGTGTTGTGTCTCTAGTTTTATATATGCCAAAGTTCATGCCCTAACAACATAAAACAAGTGCGTAATGGAGACCATGTGTTTGAAAGTCCTTGGAGCCTTAGTTACCAGGAGGAATGAACTCATGCACCATAGATTGGAAATGAATAAAGATCACGATGGTTTATCTCATCTCATTTGTGCCTCTTCATCCTGATGTATGAAGCAATCTATTTCCCTTATCACGTAGGGATATTTCTAAATCAGGTTGCTTGATAATCCTGCTGATTTCAGAAGAATTAAAATCGGATGTTCTTCATGGTTTTCTCTGACTTTCATTGTACACAGGCAGCTTGATATGAGTCACATGAATGATTTTAGGACTATTCAGCACCTCTTTCTTAAATGATCCAAAAGAAGCCTTTTCTCCTGTGGTATTTTTTGCTCTTGTCAGTCTCTCCATATGAATGTGAGCTCTCTCGTTCTCTAGCTTCCTGCATTTCAAATTTGTTAATCATCTTCAGTATGGAAGACTAAACGGTCCTGTTCATCTCGTTCATTTCATGGGACACCTGTTTATTTTAATGCCTAATTCTGGGCATTAAGCATTGTGAATTACATATTCATTCATTTAGTTATGGGATGATATGTAAAGCACTGCAGTGTCATTTTTTAAAGAATATATTCAGAATATTCTTTATCCCTTAAATGTGGATATTTTTTTTAAAAAAGCAATTCAACATGATACAATGTAGTATTTAGCTTAAGTGTTTCCTTTTTTTAGGGGGGGAAGTTTTCCTACACACCATCCAATTTTTCAGATTTCACATTCATCCCTACTTGCTTTTTGAGAAGACTCCCCCCCCCCCCCCAGAACTGGAGATTGAACCCAGGGGGCATTCTACCTCCAAGCTACACCCCCAGCCCTATTTTTTATTCTTTATTTTGAAACAGGGTCTCACTAAGTTGAGGAGGGCCTCACTAAGCAGCAGAGGCTGACCAGGAACCTGGATCCTCTGCTCTCAGCCTCCCAAGTACTGGGATTACAAGCATATGCCACCACACCCGGCTTAAAGAAGGCCTTTTTTTTAACCTTTTATTCATCCCTTTGCAACTCATGCTTTTGAAGTCATAATTATTTACTCCTTTTTTTTTTTTTCATGCTGGTCAGGGCTTGAAAATAATAATCATTGACTTATTAATTTCATTTAAATTAGCAGCAGATAGCATTTCATTTTCAGCTCAAGGAAGTTGAGGGAAAATGGAGTTATTTGCTCATGGACTCTCAGAAGAATTAAGGGTGCAGTTCAGTTTTAGAGTAATCCAGTTCGGGCCCTGGCAACAGGAGCCTTGGTGTCTTTGTCAATGACCATGCTTACTGCAGCGGGCTTCCTGCCTTCACACTGCCCTTACTGCTCTACTCCTCGAATGTCATGCTATTGTCATCCTAGGAGTTTGGGGAAAGGAAAGAAGACCAAGGGAAGACCAATGGGCTAGGGTTTGCCCATTCCATTTTCCACTTACTAGTAATTCCTTTTATGTTAATTGTTAGTTAGCTGTTTAACTTGAAAAAATGGAAAGCTGTTTAAATAAATACATGAACTTAAAAAGCATTCGAGGGGAGGCCAACCTCAGCAACTTAGTGAAATCCTCAGCAATGCAGTGAGACCCTGTTTCAAAATAAAAAATAAGAATAAAAAGAGCTAGGAAATGCAATGCCCCTGGGTTCAGTCCCCAGTAGCAAAAAAATAAACAAACAGAGAAAAAAAGAAAAGGGCATTTGATGGGGCTAGGGATGTGGTTCAGTGGTAGAGTGCTTGCCTAGCATGCAAGAGGCTCTGGGTTCCATCACACTACTGCAAAAAATAAATACTTAATAAAAGCATTTGATGAAATCATGTAAATAAAATATGTAATAATATTTACATATTTTTTCTATTATCAAAATAAAATCAATCCTTCTCTAGATCCAGAGAAGACCCCTGCAAACCTCCCCATTTCTCCCAACAGAGAGATTGTTCTCCTCTTCATTCAGTTTAAAAGCTTTTTGCCTGCTCTTCTTTTCTTCCCATTGCATATTAATTTCTCTTTTCTCCATCTTTGGAAACTTTCAAGATTCCTTCTTCCTGTAAGGCTTATACTTCTTCTTGCCTTATAGTCTTCTAGCCTATTTCTGTGCAATTGTTTTTTATTCTCATTTCCCAAATTGGGTGTAGTATACCCTCCATTAATAAGGATTAATGTAAATTAATATCCATTCAGTAGCCACAGCCCCTTCTGCACTGATACTTTGTCTTACAGTATAAAAGTTCACTTAATGTCTAAAGAAATTTTGAGATAATTTGGGTCACTGAAGGATTTCAGTATTTTTTTCATTAATGTAGTAATGATACTTAACATTTATGTATTGCTTTTAATTGAGAAATGTTTTCTAAATGTTATTTTATTAATCCTCATGCAGCATTATAACATAAACATATGAAATAAAAATTAATGCTAAATCAAATATACTAACTATAATGTTCAAAGTGCATTTCCTATTTAATAACAAGGACTATGTGTGTACATAGTTAATATGTAAATTAGATGCTTTGGATTAATTTTTTTCACGAGAACCCACACAATATAGAATAATATTTTAAGTTGATAAAGATAATTGGGTTAAAAATGTAGCCCCTAATTTTAGTTTGACTTTTATAAAAAACATTTTAATTAAATTATAGCTTTTGAGCCAGGTGGGGTGGTATATGCCTGTTAATCCCAGTACTTGGGAAACTGAGATAGAAGAATCGAAAGTTTGAGGGCACCCTGGGCAATTTATTGAAACCCTGTTTCAGAATAAAAGGGCTGAGGGTGTAACTCATAGGTAGAATACCCCTTTTCAATTCCAAGTACACCCTCAAACACACACACAGTACACATTTTGTAGGAAATAAACTTCCTATTTTCAAAACAAAAATGAGTTGGTTTTACTGTCAAGTTGCCTGCCTGTCCCTTGTTAAAAATCATTCATTGATATTTGAAGGATTAAGTTATATAAAAGAGAAACAAAATTGTTAAGATGTCCAAAGGACATAAAAGGTAAACCTTGTTATATACTACCAAGAAATATCTTCAGACTATTAAAAAATACAAGAGATCACTTTATATAGGAAATGTTTTCAGCTTTATATTTCAAGTTGTATTTAAAAGAATTTCTTTGATCCACACTCTTCAAGTCCCCTTTTATTCCATGATTTTATTTATTTATTTACTTATTTATTTATTTAGTACTTTTTCCTTGGTTCCTAGACTTTTGCTATAACATTCTGGCCTCAGGGAAAGAACCAAAACTAATTGGGAAAATGAAAAAGGAAGTTTGTATTATCATTTTTAAATATATGTATATATAGAGAAGTTAAAAATGATTAATAGAAATTATGGCTGAGAGAAAAGAGAAATTAAAACCCAAATATTTTTTAATAACCAGATATAATATTTAAAACTACCCAACAAAAGCCCATGAAGTTTGTGGACAAACTAGTTAAATGTTTTAGCTGAAAGACAACTTCTTCAAGTCAAATGAATATTTAAATATTGTATGTACATAAGTATAAAAATGTTAAACTTAATGTCTCATCAAGGGGACAAAATTGGAGGACTGTTGTTTCTTGGTTTGGGTGCTGATTGCATTAGTATGTTCAGTTTTTTAAATTCCTGGAGCTGTACCTTCTGATTTGTGTAATTTATTATATATTATAGTTCACTAAGAAGTTTAAAAATAATCAACAGCTGGAGAGGCATTGCATGGTTGTAATCCCAGTGCTTGGGAGGCTGAGACAGGAGGTTCACAGGTTCCAGGCCAGCCTCAGCAACTTAGCGAGACCCTGTTTCAAAATAAAAATAGATCTGCATGTGTACTCAGAGGTAGAAATCTCCTGGGTTCTATCCCTAGTACAAAAGTAAGAGAGGGAGGGAAGGAGAGAGAGGGGGAGAGGGAGAAGCAGAGGGAGAAGCAGAGGGAGAAGGAGAGGGAAAGGGAGAGGGAGAGGGAGAGGGAAGGAGGGAGGGAGGGAGAGAGAGAGAGAGAGAGAGAGAGAGAGAGAGAGAGAGAGAAAGAAGTTTAAAAGGTTGTAAAATAGTAAGATATATATTGTATTTACCTAGCAGCATTGGTGGGTTTTGTCTTTTTATTTTGCTTCCTTGTATATATGACCCTGGAGCAGGTTCATAATTCTGAGAGAAGAAATAGTATATATTGTAAACTTGACTGTAGATTCTTTCTGCTGTTGTTGTTTGTATTCACTAGTGATGGAAACAGGAAAGGGCTCTGACATTAGTCATGCCTTAACATCCTCCACTCACAGAGCGATTATGAAAGCAAAGTGGGAGCCCGTCCGACTTCCATTTGATCCCTTTTGGGACCAGCACAGGCCATCGTTTCTGAAACTCGTCTTCTTGCAGAATAGATAAATGCATTTTCTCTTCCTCGCCACAAGGCAAATGGAAGCTGGTAATTTCTAGTCCCATAGCAGTGAATACCAAATCAAAAGAGGCTAACTCACTGTGGTGACAGCTTCAAAAGGAATTCTTATTTGAAGATTTTTTTTTTTCGTGGTGCTGGTTTATTTAGCACTGAAGCTTGTCTGCTAAGCCAGCTTTCAGCAATCCCCAGGAAAACCCCCGTGTAGTTTGTGTCAAGTATTAACAGTGCCCAGTTTCAGTTATATTTTGCAAAGCAGATACACATCTGCTGTGACAGCTTCAGGTGTTAGTGCTTTATGAATGGGAACTATTTATCTCGATGTATCTATAACCAAAGAGTCCTAATAGTTTGAGAATATGCTTCCAAAGGCCAATAAGTTTTCCAGGAGAATTTTGGTGACTCAGATTATTTTTCATGAAACTCTTAAAAAAAAGAAAAGAAAGAAACCTTTATTCATTTTCTAATTAATTAGGATGGTCACTTTTTTTTTTTGTCCTAGTACTGTTAAGTAAACTGGATGTACATTTATAATCCTGGAAGGAACAAAAATCCAACAAAGGAGCTGTACCTTAACTTCATGAAAACCAAGGCTCCATTTAATTTGCCTGTCCCTCCAATGATTGCAATATGCAAATCTGCCATTTCCTCAGCTGGGTTGATTTCCTACTTGCCTCTCAAGCCTGTATCCATTTCTCTGCAGGAGGATTTTAGTTGCAAAGAATAACCTTTTTTAATGTAACTATGCAGCTTAACTATATAAAAGCATCCTTTTTGAAAAAGCAATGGTATTCACTAGACATGGCAGTGCACTTGAGAGGCTGAGACAGGAGGATCATAGGTTTAAGGCCAGACTCAGCAACTTAGTGAGACCCTGTTTCAAACATAAAAATAAAAGGTCTGGGGGAGTAGCTCCAAGGTAGAACACCCTTGAGCTCAATCCCCAGTAACAAAAACACAAAAAAACAAAACAAAACAAAAAACAAATAAACAAAACCAGTATGGCTCAACTGATAGCAATCTGTTCCAATGCCAAGGAAACTGGTTGTGTTGGATCTATTAAGAGACTCCATTCTATTTTCTGAAGGGATTTTCAAAGTCATTTTAATTATACTAAAATTTCCTTGACTTTAGAAATTAATCCCCAAATAATTTCCTGCTATTGATCACCTTGGGAACCATGATTTTGTCTCAGAAAACATCATCTGTCCCATTAGTTTAATTGTTCATTTAGAGCTAAGAACCATAAGGTAAAAATCAAGATGGCCTAATAATCGAATAGTTATTACAATATCTATGTACATATATTACAAAATTATTGGTATTAATATAGTATATTTCATTATTTTTGTTTACATATTCAAGATAGAGAAAACAGAAAAGGGATCCTTTATATTATGTTCAGACCACTCTGGAGAGGGGAGGGGGAGGAGATGGACGTGGATCCAGGCATGCTTTTCTATACTTCCATAAGGAGAGAATTCATCATCTAAAATTGTGGTTTGAGATAGTAGGAAATGTATGTATTTTATCCCTTACCTTTTCCTTCCTAAGAGAGTGTACTGAATTGAAATCCACTTTATGACTGTCTTTCTGAAGGACTTTTCCAATTAGTGGGATATAGTTTATAACAATACACGGGTTCCCCTGGGATCAATGGTTGACTTATTCTTTTATTGAAGCAGGAAGCAAACAGGACCAGATGAGCTAATGAAGTATGGAAGGCTATCTCTAGAGAGAAAAGCTAGGGGAGACCAACAGACTCTAAGACCCGGAGATGAATAGGTTATTATCATGCATTATTCCACATACTTACTTTACTACTTAGCTATGAATCCAAGCAGGAATTACAAGCTATTATTAGAAAAGCAAGCTAAATAGTTTGGGATGGATAACTTCATATTCCATGCATCCACCTCCCATTAAGAGAATGAACTTCCTGCTTAAATGGATATCTTTAAGTGCCACTGGTTACTTATCCATTCTTACTTAATTCCTTTATCTTACCTCTGGATATTTCACAGATAAAATGCCTTAGAAATCTGTAAGAAACAGAACTCTGTTTTTGTAAAAAAAAAAAAAAAAGAATTAAACATTAACATTTGAGAACTACATTTGATACCTATGTGTGTTACCAGTTACCTGAATTACTTTGACCAACATTCTTAATCTCTATAGCCTCTTTTTCCTTATCTATAAAGTGCAAGAGTTGAGCTCCACCATTTCTGGGGTCCCTTTCAGTTCTGAGTTCTATGAGCTTATATATTTGCTGAAGTATCTTACTGTGGTTACACATCTCTGCCTAAGTGGAGGAGAACAATTTCTCAAAAAAAAAAAGGCAAGCTGAGACAATTGTGAAGTGGTCACCCAGTTTTCTTCTTGCTCAAGATTAGATTCTGATAGAATGCTATTTTCAAGTCTCATCCAGTGTCTGGAAATACTTGTTTCTTTCATTATCAGACTACTTTTTAGAAGTATTTTCACTCAACCACCAGCACTATAGTATGGTCCTTGGCTGTGATGTACTTCTAAGGCATTATTACATTTTATTATTTTGCATTTCTTTTTAAAAATTATTCTTCCAACTTTTCCACTGTTTCACTATTACCAAAATTTCTAGTACACATATATAAGATTATGATGGAATATGATGGCATAATGAAATATGCCTTTCCTCCCAATGATATCTACCTAGTAAATGAATTCTCATCTTCTTACAGGAAATCCTTTGGGCTAAAATTTTATCTTTTTAGAAAAACAATCATGAAATACTTGTTACCATGTGCTGGCCTCAAACCTATTATCCTCCTGTCTCAGGTTCCCAAGTACTGGCATTATAGACATACACCACTATGCTCAGCTTGTACACTATCTTTTTTTGTGTGTGTGTGGCACTGGCGATTGAACTCAGGGGCATTCTACCTCCGAGCTACACCCTCAGCCCTATTTTTTATTCTTTATTTTGAAACAGGGTCTCACTAAGTTGCAGAATGCCTCATGAGGTAGCTGAGGCTGGCCGTGAACCCAGATCCTCCAGTCTCAGCCTCCCAAATGCTGGGATTATAAGCGTGTGCCACCATGCCCGGCTAGCTTGTACATTATCTTTAATGTAAGAAATTTCAGTTATAATTCCTTTTTTAACTGTTTTATCACTCTTTTGCTATCCCCATGTTCCTTTCCCCTTTCCTTCTACTCCAGTATTGTAAGTTAGAGAAATTTGGTGTAGTTGGCTTCTTCCATTAAAGATATTCCAGACTCATAATACTGAAAATATATTTCCTAATAGTAAAATATTCATATACTAAAATGTTTGAAATATACCAATGGAAAGAACTATAATGCCTAACATTTATTGAATTCTTCCTAAGTTCTAAATCCCATGTTGAGTTCTTTATTTATCTCATTTGTAAACTAGTTGGAGTTTCTTATTGTTATAAATATTGATTACTAATATTAATTTACCAAGTAATAAGTAAACTTCTAGATCCCATTCATTTTAGACAAAGGAACTCAAGTGAGGTCCTAGCTGAAAACTAATAACCATCTTATAAGGCACTGTACTGTGATCAAATGACTGTGTATGATTTAAATAGATTAATCCCAAATTTTCTACCTTACAAACTTGACATGTGGAAATATACAATATTTATATTGAAACTTAGATCAGGTGAATAGTTCCCTTCTTTTTCTGCCTTTTAGAATTTCAGTCCTATAATTTAGACAAGTTTTGGTTTTGATTCATTACTATTCCCATCTTTCTTAAAGCAGTGGAATTCAATTTTTCTGAGCTTCTGCCCTGGATTAACTTTTTCATCTATTCCTTCTCCTCTCATCTTTTTTATATTTTTTCATTCTAGTCTCAGAATAAGCCTTTCTAACCAACTTGTTCAGCCAAATATGATTTTGGTATTTCGAGTTCACCAATTTCTGTACATTTCTTAACTATCTCAGTTCTGATTTCATTTCAGTTTCTCATTTAATGTGGTAAAATGTTAGCAGACGCATCAATGTATTTCCATGTTGCAATAAACTTTTTAAGTATCATCCATTTTTATGATAATGCATGTCAAGAGAAAGATTTCATATATAGCCTCGTGAATTGAAATGAATAAATTCTTAGCAGGTTTCATATCTTGTGACCCAAGCACTGCATTACAACAGAAGGGCAGACAGAGTCAGAGTAAGCTGCAAATCATCAGTGAAATATACAAAACTAGCTGAAGTTTCTGAGTTCACTGGAGTAAGGTCAGTGTAGAGGTTAGGAAAATAATAATGCATCACTGTGGCAAGGAGATAAAAGGTCACAGTTTTCATGGCAAACTCCAAGGCCAAAGTGTGCTTCTCACCAAAGCTGCCACCTGCTAAAGGAGCAGTTGTGGTCCCAGAAGTGCTGCCCATTCCCAGCCCACCCTAATTGAGGGAGTTTAAGTTGTTCCCTCTGGGACTTCTACTATTTGTATGTGCAAGCATGTGGAGTCTTCAGATTAATCCGAAGAAAGATGTACTCAAAGAATCAAAATCATTTTCAATAGTAAAATTTGATTTTGAGATAGTGAATATATGATTAGTAATAGATGTCAGTAATGTCTAATATGTATGCAAAATATGCTTTTTAAGTATTTACTTTGAAATAACTTCTAAAATTTTGTTCAACTAAAATGCTGTTAAACCACAAATTAATCCATTGCATAAAAAGCAATTCTTTAAAATCACAGAATTATAATTTTACCACTCCAGGGTCATAGGATAGGTTCATTCCCATTTGTCTGAGGATTCTCCATACTGTTTTCCAAAGTGGTTGTGCTAATCTGCAATCCCACAAAAAATGTATTAGGGTTCCCACTTCTTTGATGATTGCCATTCTAATTGGGGTTAGGTGAAATATCAACATAGTTTTGATTTGCATCTCTCTGATTGCTAATGATGTTGAAGATTTCCTCATACATTTATTGGCCATTTGTATTTCTTCTTTTGTGAAATGTCTGTTCAGGTCCTTTGCCCATTTTTTGATTGGGTTATGTTTTCTTAGTTGTGAGTTTCTTGGGTTCTCTTTATATTCTAGATATTAGTCCTCTATCAGAAGAGTAGCTGGCAAAAATTTTCTCCCACTCTGTGGGCTCTCTGTTGAGGTTCTTGATAGTTTGATAGTTTTCTTTGCTGCACAGAAGTGGGTTAAATAATGACAGATTACCTAAAAGCATTATCCATAATTCAAAACATAATATCTACCCACAACAAAGCAAACAAACAATATTGAGAAATGCTTTGAGTCCGTGGATAAAATTGACCAGATAAATTTGTTGGAAACAAATTCCTTTGACCCTTACTCAGAACCTATATAGTATGGTTTTGAAGTCTATGTCTTTGTTAATTTTCCTTCTGTATATTTTAACTATTGGAGCTTCATGTAAAACAGGCACGATTTCTACTTTCAATCTATGTATATTCACTAGCCTACTCCAATACAAGATTTAATACATTCTGTGATACAAAATTAGTCACTAAAATTGAGTTTTCCTTACAACTCATTATAGTCTGGAAGTACAGAAGTTTTGTGCATTTTTTCCCAGACTATGTTAATCATATTATTACTACTTGAATTTTTGGTTGTTTTATTATTGTGGCATGATGTCTTTGATTTTATTATAGGATATGACATGTAGCTATTAAATATATTAGGTTAGAAGAAAAACAATGCTATTATTTTACTGTGTAATAAATGGCAGATATCTGACTCATCTATGAAACTCTAAAAAGGGAAACAAATAGACAACCATTACATAAAATAATTTACTTTGGAGAATTCTGATAAGAGAATTATAAGTATCTTTAAATTAAAATTTGTTTCTATTTTTGTGCTTTTTTTGAGAAAAAGTTACTCAATTTAGAAAGTTTTAACAAAGAACATTATCTAACAGGAGGATGCATTGTTGTATTATATCTAGTAATAACTACCTGTCATGATAATATTAGTAATATTCCTGCTACTCTTATTTTGGTGGCTTTATTAAGAGTTTAGTTTTAATAATAAATTTCCTCAGTAGTTCCTGAAGTAGGTTATTTATTAATTTCTCCCATTTAATTTTTAAAAGTTGTGATAAAAATAATCAGCCAAATTGTATAATAGAAATAAAAACATGTAATTCTTTCAATGCAAAAATGTAACAAGAATCCAAAAGACAATTTTCGGTGCTCATTGAATCTTTTGCTTGGATATGTATTGCATTGGAGGAAAACTCTTCCCTGGTATTGTGTAATTAAAATAAAAACCTACAAAAATTGACTTCCAGTAATTAATAAGTGGAGCATAAGGACGAGGTACTATGCTATGTGGGTACTTTCTACCACCCTGCCACTCATTGTATGACTTCTTTGCACACTGACTAAACCCCAAACTGTAAATCCACTCTGCATGGCATGGACTCTAAAACTGCAACCTCACAGCTACCTCACTCCCCTTACCTCCTGTGCTTCTTCCACACTGGCACACAGGCATACCCAGTTCTTGAGGCCACTACTCTTCCTTCTACCTGGGGTGTTCTTTGCCAGGTCTGGCGTTGCCCCTGTTTCATTCATGTCTGTGCTAAAATGGGTTCCTTCCATGTCCATAGCAGAAAACAGCTACTGGCTATCACATTATCCTATGGAGTACACTAGGTGACACTTCCCCGTTTATGTTTTGATGTCTTGTTTGTCTCAATGGCTCTTGCCTCATCACTCCCCTTAGAGAGCACAAGCACTGAGAGAGCAGGAGGCTGAAATACATTGCTTTTCACCACAACTCAGTGCACCGCAGAGTGCCTGGACTACACTGGCTGCTCAATAAATATTAGATGGATAAACAGGTGATTCTTATTTCTCAAAACAGCATTAAAAGACAGGTATGAAAAATATTTTTTCAGTCAGCTAATTAGGTAAGTCTCTGGAGTTTGGTGTTTATCAGGAAGGAAGGAAGGAAGGAAGGAAGGAAGGAAGGAAGGAAGGAAGGAAGGAAGGAAGGAAGGAAGGAAGGGAGGGAGGGAGGGAGGGAAGGAGGAAGGGAGATGTACTTTCCATCAATCTCTATCAGTGAAGATATTTACATGATTTTCATTTGGTCATCAACTTTAGTCATTCTGAAGTAGTACAGACTAAGTGTATTTATTAACTAGCATATAGTTCATTGAAGAACACTTGTTCTCAAAAATAAGTGATTTTATAAAATAAATCAAAGAACTGCTCAATTTTT
>PVLC010033418.1:0-17523 GCA_004027655.1 Graphiurus murinus | reverse complement strand
CAGATTTACTGTTTTTATTTGCAGTCATTTTTGATAGTTTGTAGGATTTTTCTTGAAGAATCTATTTAAGTATGTAAATAATATTATTGAGTTATACGTTTTAAATACTTAGATATCTTACAATCTTTAAATTATGTCTACTTTGGCTTCTAATATTTTTAAAGTTATATGTAGCTGTTTTTTTCTTTTCTCTTTTTTTTTTTTCTTGTACAGTCTTTTCAAGGAACCATACTGTTGCTACTGGTACCATTGATTGCTTGAATATTTTTGTTTCTTAATTCTCAATGGTTACATTCATTTATTCATTTTTTTTTATTTTGTTTCATTGTGGGTGTTATATGATGTTTTCTAGTTTACTATGTTGAATGATTACTTCATTTAATTATATTCTTATTGGTATTTATGTATGTTTAAAACTTTCAATATCCCATAGTTATTTTTCACAACTCACAAGTATTGATAGTTTTTACTTATATTTCAAATACAAATACTTTATAATTCAACTTCTAATTGTTTATATGCTTAGTGAAGCTTAAACAGTTTTCTTTTCTTAAGATTTTAAACATTAGATTTATTATATTATAATCATTATTTTGGGACAGACTTTGTTAATTTTATTTTTCTATGTATCTGTCTAACAATGAAAACCTTGCTGGACTTGGTGGCACAGGCTTATAATCCCAGTACACTGGAAGCTGACACAGGAAAATCTCACGTTTGAGGACAGTGTCAAAAACATAGGAAAATGCTCAGCAACCAGGTGATATATTGTTTCAAAATAAAATAAAATCATAATTTAAAAAAAGGGCTGGGGGTAAAGCTCAGAGGTAGAGTGTTCACCAATTCAAACCCAGTAAAACAAAAAATAAAAATACACACATAATAAGCTTATACTCACTTATAAATTCACCATACACAAAGACTGAATCTTGAGAACGATGTGCATCTACCTACGTGGACCACAATTCTGTCCCCTTCTGCTCCACCTGGGGAGACTGCCTTGTGAATCTCAAGTCCATTATCATACAGTATTCTTTTTTTCTATAATTGTATTTATGTTTTACTCTCTTTTATTTTATTTGACTTTAATATTCTATGAAGATATTTTTTGCTATATATAATATTTATGGATTTATGCTTTTGACTTTCATTCACTCATACTTTTGGACACTGATCTAGTTTATTAAGTCTGATTGGTATTCTTATGTCAAATCTTTGTCAATTATGTGAATTGAAATACATTTTCATGGCTTGTAACTTGTCTTTTCAATTTTTAGGATGTTTTTGATGTAAATAATTTGTTTTATTTTAATACCAGCAATTTTTTCCCAATAATTTATAGTTGTTTTGCTGTTTATTTTTAAAACTTTCTCAACTCCAAAATTAAAAGATGATAATCATCATTTTTATTAAGGCATTTTAAATATTGTTTAGAGTATAAAATATCATTTTTTTGTGAGAAAAGGATGTCATTTTATCTTTTACCATACAGAGAATCACACAAAAAAACCCTCTTTCCTGAGGATAGTCATTATTCGACCTGTCTGTCAGTCCCCGAACCCCCACTCTGGGGCTTGACTCTCTTTGACCTGACTCAGTGCTCACTCATTGCCAACAATCTCTTCTAGACATTTGTCAAAACCAGAAGCTAAAATTGTTTAACATCAAAGCTCCCTGAGGTAGTGATAACAGTTGGACAAACAAAACCTGAACAAAAAACTTAAAAGAAAAAGCTAGGGAATTAGATGTCCATATTGGGCTTTGAAAATGTTCAACATCTTCCTGGGGCTCTGGAGGGAAAGACATGAGAAAGTCCTAATCTCTCATCCCTGGCTGGCTGGAAGCTCTGCACAGTAAAATAAAAGCTACAAGCAGACTTATGTGTTGTCTGCTGGGTTGAAGGCATGCTCCATCATACACACAGGGCACCTTGATCAAAGCTGGAAGACATGCTGGTTCAGGATTTTAAAGAAAAGTTCTTCCTAATTGTCACCTGAACACTGATATACTCAAGCAAAGACTTCAGGGACTTCATATAACAAACAATACTGACTTTATAGAATTGGTCCAGGAATGTCAGAAAACAAAAAAGTACCACACTATAGCCACTGTCACCAGCAATGAGAAGCAGGTGCTCCAGTGTAGGTGTGAAATTCATGGGGCCTTCACAGTTGCAACATTATATGGATTGAAATATCTCGTTTATTTTAAAGTTTATCTAATATTTGTATTTGATACGATGTAATTTTACATCATATTGAAATATAGAAAGATATATGCACAACAACTTTTGGTACCCTCCCTCCTTCTCCCCTCTTCCCCACTCCCTGTACTTGTCTTTGAGATTGGAATTGGTAATTTTGTATACATTCATGCATTATTTCAACTGTCACATTCTCTATGATTTAGTGTCCCCTCCTCTCTTTCCTAATTCCCTCAATCACTCTATTGGCATCTTTGTTCTTCTAGCTGATGTTACCCTTATTTCCAAATATCTCTCTAGTTCCCACATATAAGAGAAAACATACATATATTCATTTTTTTGAAACTGACTAATTTTGCTTAGTATAATATTCTCGAATTCCATCCATGAATTATCTAGTTTTATTTAAATACACACATATGTGAGACATGTATAAAAAAGAGATGAAGAAAAGAGAAAGGAAAGAAAAAAGAAAGAAAGAGTTTTTTCACATAGAGAAAAAAGCAGTCAGTAGAAACTATTCTGTGATGAAACCCAGACATTAGAGTAACTAAAAAATCTTTAAACTACTTATTATAAATACATCACAAAAAAGAAAGAAAAAGAAAATAATGCTTAAAGAATTAAAGACTGGTACAGAATAGTGCCTTACAATGTAGAGAATATAAAAACAGAAAGGAAATTAATGAATAATTTATAAATTTTATTTGTTTATATATGAATAAAGATACTGTTGTTTTAAGTGTAGTAATGTAATAATTGAAATAAAAAATAAATAGAGTGATCAACAATATATTTAATCTCTATGAGAAGAAGGGTTCACTGGACCGGAAGATAATTCTTTGAAGATTATCTCTGTTAAGGAAGAGAAAGAAAAAACAGTGAAGAAGAATGGAAACAGTCCAATATACTTGGGGGCACCATTAACAAACCAGTGTACCCAAAAGAGAAGTTCCAGAGAGAAAGGGAAGAAAAGTATAGATAGAATATTTGAAAGTTTAATGGCTTAATATTTTTCAAATTTGCTAGAAAACTATCCTATACATATAAGAAGTTGAACAACATTCAATTACAATAAACTGAAAGAAATGCACATTTAGTAAAATCATAACTAAATGCTCTCTCTCAAAAAAAAGAATTTTGAATGAAGCAAAATATAAAATGCTCATATATAAAGCATCCTCAGTAAAATTAACACCTTTTTTTTTGTACTGGGGCTTGAACCCAGGAGCATTCTACCTCCAAGCTATACTCCCAGTCCTGTTTTTAAATTTTATTTTGAAACAGGATTTCACTAGGTTGATCAGAGTCTCACTATTTGCTGAGGCCATCCTCTGATCCACCTGTCTCAGCCTCCCATGTACTGGGATTACAAGTGTGTGACACCATGCTTGCTTAACACAATTTTTCTATTAACATTGTACTGGAGTTTCTAGTCAGGAAAAAAAATAAATAAGAAGGAAGAGGAAGAGAAAAAAGTCATCTAGACTGGAAAAAAGGAAGTCAAATTATGTTTTTTTGTAGAAGACATGATCCTGGGCACAGAAACCCCTTATAAATTCACACACACACACACACACACACACACACACACACACACCATACACTATATTTACTGTATATAGGGTATGTGTATGTGTGTGTGTGTGTGTATTAGATTAAAACAACTATCGTGCAAAGTATGCAGTTTACAGAGACAATATACTGTTTCACAGTAAATATGTAAGTGGCTAAAGAAAAAAAAAGGGGTTAGAGGATAAATTGGGTATCATCAAATGACAAACTTTTGTGCCAAAGATACCATGAAAAGATGTGCAGGCAAGAGTCAATTTAAGACGGATCAAAGATCTGAAAGTCAGACCAGAGACTTTGCAGCTACATGAAGAGGGCATAGGTCCAAAACTTCAACACATAGGCACAGGTAAAAACTTTCACAACAAGACCCAAAAGGCACAAGAAATTCAAAAGAAGATTAATATGTGGGATTGCATTAAATGAAAAAGCTTCTGTGCAGCAAAGGAAACTATCAAGAACCTCAAGAGTGCTGACAGAATGGGAGAAAAATTTTGCAACTACTGCTCCAATAGAGAACTAATATTCAGAATATGCAGAGAACTCACGAATTTCACCACTGAGAAAACAACCTAATTAAATAATGGGCAAGTGAATTAAATAGACACTTCACAAAGGAAGAAATGCAAATGGCCAATAAGTGTATGAGACGATGTTCCACATCACTAGCAATCAGAGAGATGCAAATCAAAACTACCCTGAGATTTCACCTAACTCCGATTAGAATGGCAATCATTAAAAACACAACAAATGCCGGAGATGGTGTGGAGAAGTGGGAACTCTAATACATTGTTGGTGGGATTGCAAATTAGTGCAACCACTTTGGAAAGCAGTATGGAGGATCCTCAGACAAATGGGAATGAACCTACCATATGACCCAGCAATACCACTACTGGGTATATACCCAAAAGAATGGAAATCAAACTACCAAACTAATGCATGTGTATCTATGTTTATAACTGCACAATTCACAATTGCCAAACTATGGAACCAGCCAAGATGTCCATCAACAGATGAGTGGATTACAAAACTATGGAATATGTACACAATGGAATTTCACTCAGCCATAAAGAATAACAAGATCATTTCATTTGCAGGAAAATGGAAGGAACTGAAAAACATTATGTCAAATGAGATTAGTCAGTCACAAAAAATAAAAACTCAGATGCTCTCCCTAATTTGCAGAAGCTAGGGAGAAAGTGGGTCATAGGAGACTCTCTAGAAGAAAAAGGAAAACTTTAGATGAGCAAAGAAAGTGACCTATCTGAAGGTGATGGGAAGGGGGAGGGGGAAGCAGCCTAATGCACATGATGTACATTCACAAACATACCAAAGTCAATCACTAAACCAAACATGAGAAGGGGATTGAGGGGAAGGAATGTAGTGAGAATTGGGAAAGATTAACTGAGACCTGTGTACATGTATGCTTCCACCAGCTTGTACTTCACAAAGATGTATGGTTACAGTGCACCAATAAAATAAAATAAAAAAGAGATGCAGAGACAATTCACAGATTAGATGTATATAGTGACTCATATTGTAAGTTTTGATGGTTTATATTAAAAATATTTTGAAATCCTTAAATTCTTTGTAAAAAAGACAACACAAATGAAAGTGAGACGATGATTTCAATAAGACATTTTTAAAGAAAATATACAAATAAACAGTCAATAGGCATACTGAATATGCTAATTAGGAAAATGCTAACCAAATATCAAAGGTTATATTGCTTCATACCCAGTAGAGTAGCTAAAATAAAAAAAAAGTACAAAACAAATGTGATTAATGTGTGTGGAAAGATTGATATCTTCATACATTGCTGTTGAGATAGTAAAGTGGTATAGCCATTTTGAGAAACAGTTTGCCTCAAAAGGTCAAATGTGGAATTGCATTCCTAGATATGTACTCAAGAGAATTAAAAATAATGCTCATACAAAAACACAGTTCATACAAACTAAGTGGATGTAGAAGCATTATACATATCAAAAAAGTAGAGATGTGTCGAACTAAAACGTGGTTATATAAAATGTAGTGTATCCACAAAATATTCTATTCAGCAATGAGAAGGAAGGGAGGCTCTGATTGATATTACATGTACCCTCAAAACTTTATGCTTAATTAAAGAGCCACTAAGAAAAGCCATGCATTTTATGATTTCATTATTAAATAAATGTTTGGAATATTCAACTTCATAGGAACACCTTAGTGATTTCTTGGTGATTAGGGAGAATGGGGAAGTGACTAACAATGGATATAGTTCCCATTTGAGGTGATAAAAAAATCTGAATTCAGACAGTGGTAATAACTGTACAGACATTTTTACTTCAAAAACAGTGAATTTGTACACTTTAAAAGGATGAATATTGTCATATGTGTATTTTATGTCAGTAAAACTACTACAAAAATGCTTGAAAACACAAGTAGATGCTATGTGATAAAATTTAGAATATATATAAGTTCAAATATGATTTTCAGTCTTGACAATGTTTAACTATACTTTTAAAAAGCCATACTAGGGAACTAAAAGTTGCACTGATATTTGGTCCTTCAGATTAGCTCAATCACTCTTAAGGAATATAGTCAGTAGTAAGACATACGGTTTTCCCCCATAAAACAAATTTATAAAATTTTAGTAAATGACCAGATGACTTACTGAGATTCATAGACCCAGGGACATGCTCAGTCAGAATGGTGTTCTAGAAATCACCCTATTCAGTGTCCATGTTATTAGCTCACATAATATTTCATTAAGATTTCCTCCCTCATAAATCAAATCTATTCTGAGGTTATATGGAGATCATCCAGCCTAAAGGTGTATGTGGGTAATTGGAATATTTTAGCTAGATGTGTCACTTGTAAGTAACTGAAAAATTCCTTACTGGAAGAAATTTCAGCAAAGGATACAATGTCTGTTTATAGATATTAACTCTGTGTGTTTGCATTTTATAAGAACTACTATGCCATTTTCTCCATCCAATTATTTTACTCTTTTAGGGTAAATTAACAGTGAAAACAAACACTTACACAGTAAATGAGAAATGTAAAGTAACATTTCATGATGTCTAATACTCCTGTAAACTTTGAATATGACTTGAATGCCAACATCTTTTCAAAATGTAGTAAAGTATTTTAATCTCTGAATTAAGATTATTTAAAAATAAAGAGACAATGCATAACCTTAAAGAGAACAAAGACTTATATTAATTTTCTTTCATCTCTGAAAACTCATTAAAGAATTGATACAACTAAGAAATATCTCCTTTATAATCTTGTTTTTCTTTGAAAAATCATTGAAAATGCATTTAAAATATGTTTATCATTAGTTATAATACAACCATCTGGTTAATTAACATTTATTTATTTAGTACTGAGGTGTGAGCCCAGGAACATTCTACCTCTGAGCTAAGCACCCTGCCCTTTTAAATTTTTATTATGCTTTTATTGATATATTATTTCCTCACTTCACAATGTAATTCACAGTAATAATAACATAAATGCACACAGCACTTGGTAGGATTTATTTTTTATATTTTTTAATTTTTATACAGGATCTCCCTAAGTTGCTGAGGATCTCAATAATATGCTGAGGCTGGTCACAAACATGCAGTCCTCCTGTTCCTGCCTCTCAAGTACTGGGATTATAGACATGTGTCACCACACCACACCCATATAACAGTTACATTTCTTAAGTATTTATTAGAAAGTGACATTTTAATTGTATAGATAATTTTTAAAAGGAAGAGCAGTCAGAATATGTTCCCTGCATATCATTATTCTATGCTTCTCTTCAATTATTATCTAACTATCCAATACTATGTAACCAATGGCTATATTGTCAGCATGGGCATAAATATTTTACACTCTTCATTTATCATTTATCACTAGTATATATTCAGGTTGCTACAAAATTTTTACAGTGGTCAAAAAATGCTAGTTTTTAATGAAATTAATGTGTCATATTTTATTTATCCATAAGTTTTCTATACATTCTTTTTTAATTGTTTTAAGTTTTCAATTCTGCTGTTTTTCTGCATATCTGACGCAAAATTATTTACTTAAGATAAATTCCCTCTTCAAGTTGTCTATTATTTTATTTATTTATGTGTGTTTATGTGTGTGTGTTTGTGTGTGGTACTTGGGTTCTACCTCTCAGCTATACTTCCAGTCCTATTTTATTATTTTATTTTTTTATTTTTAAACAGGGTCTCACTAAGTTGTTGAGTGTCTCAATAAATTGCTGAGACTAGGCTACAAACTGTGGTCCTCCTGTCTTAGCCTCCTAAGTACTGAGATTACAGGCGTGCACTACTACACCTGGCCAAGTTGTCTGTTACTTGAAAAAAAAAAGGCAAAATTAAAAAACTTAAATATTTGTGTACAGGGACAAAGAAAGAGAGGGCAATGAAGTATTGGTAGTTAAACATTTGAAATGACTTGAAACTGTCCTTCTTTTTACTATGAGTCCATATGCAAGAAAAATGACTTTTTAAAAAAATTGTAATATAGAGATATGCGTGCTATGTATATTAAAATGTTATTTATCTAAATGCAAATGAAGTACTCACTTCAGAGTAAGGCACATAAAGATATTCCATAAATTTTACAAGGATGGCAATAGTGATTTTGATGACAATGATGATGGTGACCTTGGAGAGTGCAATGGTAAAGAGGAGGAACAAAGAATTTTAGCATTCTTCCAACCTTTGCCATCTTTGAAGCTAGATTTCCCACTTTGAGTCTATAGGGATAAATTGCATTCTGGAAATTTAGGCTTAAAGTAATATAATAAAAACTTCATGTGTATTGGAAGGAGGAAAATCTCAGTATCAAGAAACTTAAACACTCAAGGAGGTGGAGATTCAGTAAAAGCTCCAGTAGAATAATTTGCTGTTTCTGTATTTTCTCTAAACCAATACTTGTTGTTGTTGTTGTTGGTAGTGATATGTTTGCTTCCTTGTAAATATGACAGATTCATTTCCACAGGTTGATTATCCCTAATAGATAAAATATAATAAACTGAATTCTTTCTGTTCTCCAATGATCTGCTTCTTTTAGCCTTGGAAACATGAGGATAAAGTATATCAGACCCCAAAACAGCCAGTGGCAGAGTCAAGCATCCCCAGTTCCTCTCTCTGCATGCCTCAGGCATGCTCCACTCATTAGGCAGAGATCTGTGTCCAGTATTTGTTTCTACCCAGCCCACTGGGCAAAAGGTATATGTAAAATTTCAGACACCATTGGGTGAGAGCTAAACCTAACAATGAAACAAAAGCTGATGGACTAAGATGTACTTGTCAGTTTAGTGTAATTAATTAAAATAATTTACATAGATATCGTTCAATAATAAGCATCTATAATGTATTACTGTGGGGTTGAGAATATTCTCTTCAATACTGCTTTTACATTGTATTACAATGTGTATGATATCAAAATGTCTCTAGGTGAATTGAAAGAAGACTGGACTGAGAGCCAGGAGATTGCCAATTTATTTCCATTTTTACATTACTCATTCTGTGACTTTGAGCAATCAAAAGGCATTTTATTCCTTGCTTGCCAAGAGATTGAGGGGGTAAATGGGATGATCCCTAATTTCCTTCTAGCTCAATATATTTATTAATAATTCTGGTAGGTATTGGTATTTTCACTTGTGAATGAAGACAGTCGGGTCAAGAGGATGTAAGGGACTTTTTTATGTAACACACAAGATAAATAATGACACTGGAATTGTGCCTGGGCATCTTACTCAGTTTGCCTCATAGAAGAAAGGATTATTCTGGCAGTAACAGACAAGACTGACTTGAAAAGACCAAACTGAAAAATAAACCAGGCAAGAGGTTATTTTAAAATCTAGGTGATTAGTAATGAGCACTTGATATAAGGTGGTAGTGAGAGTGTCATGTGTCACGGTAGTGGGAGTGTATATATTTTCTGTGTGAGAAAAAAAAAATGGGCAAAATTGGAATATCCACTTGATCCATAGGCTGTGGAGCAAAGGATGAGGAGAAGTTGAAGACAGTTTTGGATCTCTGGTTTTAACACTACATAAATGACCTTCTTGGTGATACAGAATGTGAGCGACACAGGATTATAGGTGAAAATTATTAGTTTAGGAAAATGTCTTTCCTAAAGATGTTTATAAAAAGACAGAGACAGATAGATGCATAGATAGATGATAGATTGGTACGAGAGAGGTGATTTGACTATACTTAGCCTACATGAAAATCATCTGAAATTTCAAGTCCATGCAGGTGGAAATAATAATAAATGGGAAGCATAATTAAAGTAAAAAAGGGAAGGGGAACCAGTCTGGTTAGGACTTTCAGTGAGCACCAGTGCACGATTGGTGGAAAAATATATATATATATGTATATATATACATAATATATATATACATACATATATATGTATATACATGTATAATAATCTAGGAATGAAGAAGTTGCTATTAGAGTAAGGAAAAGATGAAGAAAGATGATTCTATATAACTCAGGGAGGGAAAGAATCTCAAAGAGAAGGTCAAATTGTTACTAAGAAATTTAATGAAATATACTGTTTGGATTGGGAAACTAGAAGGATATTGATGAGTTCAATTAGAGTAATTTTAGTGAATTGATGGAGATACAATTCAGATTGAAAAAAATGAGACGTGAATGTGAGACCATAAAGCCATAGACACTTTTGGAAAATCTGATAGATTCATGATTTTGTCACTGTTAAAGAAAATGGCCTTACATCGACTTTAGAATACATATGCCAACAATTATCATACTGGTGTCATTGCCACCATCTTTTTATTGAAGATATATATTATCGCCAATATATTTGAAGATTTTTTTTGGGGGGGGGCAGGAAATTACATAGGGTAGGCAGTGTATCAGCAAAGACTGACTTTCCCCATTGGTCCAAATAGTGTCCCATGTATCCTAACAAAATTGGAAGATTATTGAAATTTCTACACATACAGTAAAATCATATGCCAACTGTGGAACAAGTTCTGGCTTGAAAGTACAGCTTTATCAGTGTTACTAAGGACTCTAGAATTGATTCTTCTTCAGAATAGAGGATGCCTCATTAGTCACTGACACATCATAATTGCCATAAACTCTATTTAAATCTAGTTCTAGTTAGGCATGTCTCAGTGCTGTAATAACCCTGTCAGTCAACCTGTCACGCATTCTTTTGTGTAGGAAAATCTCTTGAAAACTTCAACGTATTATTGGATCCTAGTGTTCGGACACCGCCCTCACTATCAGCTTTTAATAAGAGAAGGCATTTTGCTTAAACAACTTTATTTCATTTTCTTATATGAATTTTCCAGTGGGGAAGTGATGTGATTGTCACAAAAATGTGGGGTTGGTGGTAATATTAGCACATTTAGGATCTAGTGGAAAATAAACTATAAAATCTCTGGATATTTGTATTTTCCTTGGTAAAATGAGGAGCTTCCAGAGAGTGTCCATAGGGACCCATCCAGTTCTAAAATAATTTGGTGTCTCAATGCTTTTGAATCTTGCCTCCTTAAAAGTTGCAGCATGAGCCTACCATCAGACTTCCCCTCAAAACCGTGGATCCTACCCATTCTGTTAGCATTGATAGTCTTTACTGTAATACTTCTCCCTTGGACTAGATTTGTGCAAGAGATAATGATACCTAAAAATGTCCTTAACAGGTTTTAGATTTGAAACTGAAGAAGAGCAACTGTGAGCAAAAACTGCAAAACAGAAGTATATTTTTTTAAAAGTGCAGAACAGAACAGAACATATAGAGGGGATGCTGGAATGTAACTTTGAATAAGGTGGCAGAGTTGCAAAGCATTCTGGCAAAATTCTTCAACAAACACTCTAACTTGATACACTGGGGGGACCAAAAGATCTTTTTTAAAAAAATCTGATTTACTAGGATTCCCAAAGGCAGAAACACTCTAACCTCTGACTCTGTACTGACTGGCTCACTGTGCTTAGTCTTCAGTGACTTTTCACTGAAACAGAATCTATTATCAAGGGCAGCTTCCTCAAAGTTTGTGGATTGAAATGGTGATACTCATCTAGGTTCTCCTACAAGGCTTCATTTATTTTAGAATGTTAAGCAGAATAAAATTTAAAAAAAAAAACTATTTTGCATGTACCTAAACTTCCTAGAACACACACTGGTCTATTTTTAATCTGCCAGGTAGAAGTTTATGTTACATCTCTTTTTGTACCATTACTGGAGGCAATGAATCTCCTAAGGTAACTCACTTTTTAAAATGCTCTCTGCTGTCAGTTATATTCTTCTCTTCCTGTTCTTTCTCCCTTCTATTTATATATTTTTTATTTAAAAAGACATGCTTGCACTTGCATTTCCAAATTCTTTATAATTATGCAAATGTCATCATAATTCTGGCAGCCTCCTACATCTTTCCCAAGTAAATATTTGGCCACTCCCGCCCCCTCCCTCTCTTTTTGTGTATGGTACTGTTGATTGAACCCAGGGTCATTCTACCTTTGACCTACAGTGACAGCCCTTTTTTGTTTTGTTTTTAATTTTGAAGTAGGGTCTTGCTAAGTTAGCACATGCTGGCCTTGTATCTGGGATCCTTTTGTCTCATCCTTCCAAGTACTGAGATTACAGGTGCCAGGCTCCCCTTTTGCAGCTAACATTTTCCTACTTTATTCAGTGGTCTCAACCAAGATTCATATTAGAATCACTGAAACTCTGCTCTCACTCCACCAAATATCCATACCTTAGATATAAACAGTGATTTTAGGAACACTGGGAGCAATGGCATGTATACATTTTGAAAGCTTCGGGATGATTCCAATGTGCAGCTATGTTTGAAAACCATGGTCCACTTAGGCAATTATTAGTATCTTTTATTTTTAATGTTTGATGGATAGATACAATATGTTATTTTACATATTGTAATAGATCTAAATAATCTTTTCATATTTGTGGATATAATCCTGAGGTAGTGTTTTTATTTTTATTTTCTGGGTTACTGGGGATTATACCCAGGCACAGTCTACCTTTCTGGAGGTCTTTTATATATAATCTGAAAAGTTCATTCTAGAAGTCTTCATTCAGAGAATATTATTTATGAAATGTAGACTTTTATTATTTGTGGCCTATGTCTAGAGGGAGATAAGTCTTAAATTCTTACCATGAAAATTTCATGCTTTTGACTCAAAACATCATAAAGACCTTTTCAAGGAAAAGTTGAAACACCAAAATGTATATTAAATAAGTGTATATTAGAGTTTTAATTTAATATACATTTGTTCTTCCAAACACTAAAGTCAAGCAATGTATACCAATCCCTCAAATGGCTGTTTACTTGCTTTGTCTTCACTTATTTACTGATTCTATTTAGTAACTTTCAGAACTGAAAACAAAAATTATCAGTCTTCTGTATCCAAGTTCTAGGATACTTAGATACCTGATAAAGTGCCTGCAATCTGCCAGTCCTTGGATAGAATAGCTAATTGTAACTACAAGCTTCATATTTAGCCAACAATTAGCATATTTAATGCCTTCCTAATAATGACTTAGCAAAATGCATTGATTTAGTTTTCCTCTCAATTTTTTTTTTTTATAGCTCTTAATGCAGTTTTTGGAGAATGGCCACATATGATCCTAATGATTATACAATTTACTTTCTCCTTCTAATACATTTAAGAAAATCTTAAACCTGGTTTAGAATCTCTTTGCAAGGCTTTCTACAAAGTCTTTCTACCGAGTTTATTTTTTTCTGATTCTGTGGGCTTTTGGGCACAGGCATTAAAAATAAATTTTTAAATATATGACCATTTACAATAGATAATATGGTGATACTTCTGTGAAAATTCTTATCAATAACAAATTGTCCCAGTACTTTATGCACATTGTATTGAAAAAAATGTTTTTACTATACAATATTCTTCAATTTATAGCAACTTCTGAAATTTCTGTTTTGTCTCATTGGTCTTTCTATGTCATTGGGCTATTATTTAATTTGTTTACCTTTATATTTTTCTGTATTATTTTATAGAGTAACCACAAGTTGAAACAAGTTGAAGTGTTTTAATATGTCCTTTTAATTATTGTTTTCATGTTCTTATGTTTTAAATTATATTGAAAAATATGTATAGTATTTAATAATTATTTTTCAATTACTAACGTGTCCTCTTTTAATTCATGTTTTATTTTTAGAATTCAATTGTTTCTGACATAAGTACTGTTCCCTTTGATTTATTTACATTTGTAATTCTCTCTTATCGTTGTCAATACTACTATTATTGCAGAAATTGGAATTAAACTCAGGTCATTGCACATTCTAGGAAAGAGCTCTACTACTAAGTGATATACCCAGCCCTTCATTTTATTTTATTTTAGGAACAGGTTCTTGTTAAGTTGTGCAGACTTGCCTCAAAATGACGATCTTCCTGCCTCAGCCTCCTGAATAGCTGGGATTACAAGTGTACACCACCATGTCAGGCTGTTATTTTTGTTATATGTACAATTATTTTCCTTTGAAGGAAAGAATCATAAATGTCTTGTTAATCATTACATCCCCAGGTTCTTACATACTATCTGCTAAGTAGTATATACCTAATAAATATTTTAACAGAAATAAGTAAAACAAACATGTCAATGAGCTTTAAAATTTTATTACAAGCTATAATCTATAATAAATGAATAAAATTCATAACAATTTTTCAATGCAAAACAAAATCAGAGAACCGATGTGTTTCCATTGGAGTACTTAATTCATTCATGCTTATCATGTAAATATTTACATTTGTTCTTATTCCAATAATCTTCATTTTAAAAATATATTTCTTTACTCTCCCCCTTTGTTTCTTTCATTTTATGTTAATAAGATTTTTTTTCTTTATTTCTGTTTTCAAGAAAATTTGGAAATTTTATTATACAGTATTTTATTACCAATAACAAAATAATACAATCCTGTGCCTATACTTAGCTGCCTACTCTGTGAAAAGTAAAATATTTGACAATTTTTTTTTCTTTTCTATAATTCAGTATCATCTTTTGTAAAAAAATTGCTGGTTTAGTGTGACCAGATTATTTGTATTATCCTAAAATAACATGATTTTTTTCAGGCATGATGTTTATGTTACACTTTCCAAACAAAAAGAACCTGCAATCTATCATTATAAAAACCAGATATAACTCTAAGTTTTAACTTAGATTCTATTTCCTTTATAATGGCAGTGTTTTTAAAACATTTTTTTTCAAAAACCATCTTATTTTTTCTCTTTGTACTCCAATTAGGTAATTATTTTATTCTTATATTCCTTTCATCCAAGGTTGCCTTCTGAAAATATGTCAAGTCTTGTCGCTTCTACCTAGAACAATCTGCTCCTTTGGGAGCAGCAGTGAATCTTAAGAGTGTGGCTTAGTGATCAATTCATCTGGTTAAATGATATGGCATCACTCAATAGATTAGATTATTAAAGATATCACTCAGTTGCAACAGGATAGCTGGAAAATTCCCATGAGTGGACTACAAGTGATTGGCCTGGCCAAGTGACAGTAGGTGTCACCATGACCCATTTGGGAGTCCAGGACCAAAGTGAATGTTTTAGTTAGAGGAATTTAAATAATTAGTGTAATTTTGATTTCAAATGTCAGAATTTAGTAATAAATAAAGAAATTGGGATAAGCAACCAGGAAAGCTTGGCACTGAATCATTCCATTAACTGGTCAAGAATTTTTTAATTAGTCTTTAATAGAGAAAGAATCATTTTTATAACCTGAGATTAGAAATCTAAAATTTAAAGTGCTTCCACCTGGGAATGGAGAAATGATAGATGAAATCCAAACAGGTTTTTATAGATAAGTGAATGTAGCAAGCTTTCAGGTAATATAATTGTACAGTGGATGAATTTATATTTTCCTAACTAGTTCTTGATATATTTAAATAAGATATTTCTATTGCCTGCATGTTAAAGTGCAAATTCTGTAATATATACTTAAAATGCTATATTATCTGACATCTTTGATTTTTGAAATTCTTCCTAACCGGTTCTCACGTAATTATCCAGTACTTGGCGCCTCAACATCCTATTCCCTCTGCTATAATGATCCTCTCTTGCCTCTTCTTGCTAGCAAAGTATTCCAATGTCACTTGAAGAGTAGTATATTCTTGGGTGAAATCTTGCTGCTCTACAGTGATAGAAATGTACGTTTTCAAGGCCTCTGCTGTGCATTATGCAGGCCTTCATTTACATCACTTCACAGGACACTTTTTAATAGTCTCTTCAGACCCATTTTCTCATTAGACATACAACCCTGGAAAGCTGGGGCCATGACTTTCAACTGGAGTGAGTAATCCCAGCACCAAGTCCTGTGCCTTTCAAATAGCAAGCTCAACATAAATAAATTAGAGCAGAAAGGAGAGAGGCAAGGAAGGAAATTAAGGCTTCCATTTCACTGCCTACTTGCATCAGTGCTTTCTTACTATGTCAGCTCTGCATGAAAAAGTATACAAATACGAAGAAATAAAAGTTTAAGCCAAAGACTGTGTATGTGTGTACATTTTTCCTAGATCAAGGACATTAATAACAGTGTGCGTGTGTGTGTGTGTGTGTGTGTGTGTAATCCAAATACATTAAGCAGAACATAATTCAGTAGTCTATTTTAAAAAGGATATAATTACAGTTTATAACCCAAGTGGGCCACTCTGAGTGAAAACACTCTTAGCCCTTCTATATATTTTAATTTATTTTTAAACAAGTAAATACAGAGTATATATAATATAGTTGACTGTGGTGAGAATACATGACTATTCTTCCTTTTATCTGCTTCTTTCAACTCCAGGTTAAAATAAAGAAAGTTAGTAACCATCTTCCCCCAAATTGAAGGCATTACACCCTGATAAAAGGAGCATGTAAGTATATGCATCCTTTTTTCCTATATGATATTATTCTTAGATGATAGCTAGAATTTAAGGAATTTTGACAATTCCAAGATTTCTTTCCTAGAGACATCAATGATTGGACCTCTTCACAGATAAAGATATTCTATTTTTATTTTCTGAAACGTAAAGCTGGTTAATTCATATTTTAAATAAATAATTGATACTATGAATGTAAATACAGCATAGAAGAACAAGTAAATCAGAACCTAAAAGTAGGGGAAATCTTTAGAAAAAGCAAACAAACAACTAAGTGGTTAAAAGAAAAATTTGCTTTGGCCTTTTAAATAGGCATATGTGGAGAAGGGAAATATATGATGGGATGCTTATCTTGAAGATGTATATTTTCATCACTTAATTTGTATTTTAAAGTTCAACGCAGTCAACAATTTTTAAAAGCTTCCTTTGCTCATGAACAAAAATATAAACATTTTCCTATAGGGGGCACTCAAGCACTGTGAAAGGGAAGTTCTGCCTTTTGTGAAGTCAGATTTTGTTTAGATAGATAGGGGAAGACCCTGGGGCACATTTTCATATTACCTTTTATAGAGAGAACAAAAATGAGTAAAATAAATGAAAATACTCTTTGTCATATTTCTATTCCCCGATGAAAGACAATGGGATATTAAAAGGTGCAATTAAGTGGCATTTTATGTTTTATTATTCTAAAAGCATAAAGGTATGATAGGTAGACAGCTGAGTTGTTCTGCTTTTTCGAAAGTCTAAGCAAGGTTTCTTCTGTATTATAGTTCAATGCTGGAGAAAACTATTCTCTTCTGGAGATGGTTAGTTGTATAAAACGGTAAAAATCAGAGTCATGTGCCTCATTTTTTTCTAGATTTTATAACAATAA
>PVLC010033417.1:0-17537 GCA_004027655.1 Graphiurus murinus | reverse complement strand
ATTATATTTATTGACTTGCATATATTGAGTCATCCTTGCATTCCTGGGATAAAACCTACTTGTTTATGGTGGATGATTTTCTTTTATTTATTTATTTATTTATTTATTTATTTATTTATTTATTTGCAGTACTGGGGGTTGAACTCAGGGCCATTCTACCTCTGAGCTACACTCCCAGCCCTATTTTTTATTCTTTATTTTGAAACAGGGTCTCACTAAGTTGCAGAATGCTCCACTAGGTAGCTGTGGTTGGCCGTGAACCTGAATCCTCCAGTCTCAGCCTCCCAAATGCTGGGATTACAAGCATGCTCCACCATGCCTGGTTTAAAACCTATGATCCTCCTGTCTTAGCCTCCCAAGTACTGGATTTATGAGCATGCGCCACCATGCCTGGCTTGGGTGATTTTCTTGATGTGTTTTTGAATTTTAATTGCTAGCATTTTATTAAATTTTCTGTGTCTATATTCATTAAGGAAATTGGTCTGTAATTTTCTTTCTTTGAGATATCTATTTGCCTTGGGCGTCAGGGTGATGATGGCTTCATAGAATTAATGAGGATGTGTTCTCTCTCTTTCTACTTCATGAAATAATTTGAAAAGCATAGGACTTAGCTCTTCCTTGAAGGTCTTGTGGAATTCAGCTGAGAATCCATTGGAACCTGGGTTTTTCTTTTTGGGAGGCTTTTATTGCTGCTTCAATCTCATTTGATATTGGTTTTCTATGTCCTCTTGGTTCAATTCAGGAATATTGTAGGAGTCTAGATATTGGTCCATTCCTTCTAGATTTTCCAATTTGTTGGAGCATACATTTTCAAAACAGCTGCTGATGGTCATTTGGATTTTTGTGGTATCTGTGGTGATAACTCCCTTTTTGTTTCTTATTTCATTAATTGGTTATTTCTCTCTCTTTTGGTTAAGTTACCAAGGGTTTGCTAATCTTGTTTATTTTCAGAACAAGAGAAGGTCCAAGCTGTTCTGCAGGCTGTTCTGCCACTTGAACCCAATGATCCAGCAGATCCTATGGCACTTGAGGTGTGAGTGGCAGACTCTGGAGCCTTTGGCAGGCCAGCATAGGTGAATCAAAAAGGAGGCCCTTGTGATTTTGGAAAAAGTGCCTGCCATTATCTGCCATTACTTTCCCTTTGAGAAGCAGCTCTTGCCTTGCTACTGGGCCTTAGTGGAAACTGAACACTTGACCGAGGGCCACCAAGTTACCATGTGATGTGAGCTGCCCAGCATGAACTGGTGCTGTCTGACCTGCCCAGCCACAAACTTGGACATGCACAGCAGGAATCCATTATCAAGTGGAAATGATTTATAGTCCAAGCAAGTCCTGAATGCACAAGTAAGCCACATGAAGAAGTAGCCCAAATGCCCATGGGTCCTACTCCTGCCACAGAATCTCGTGTCCCCCAGCATGAAGCTATTGCCTCATCAGGTATACCACATGATCAGCTCACAGAGGAAGAGAAAACTTGGACCTGGTTACAAATGGATCTGCAGTATGTGCAGGCACTACCTGAAAATTGACAGCTGCAGCATTACAGCCCCTCAGGGACATCCCTGAAGGACAGTGGTGAAAGGAAACCTTCTCAGTGCACAGAACTTCACACAGTGCACCTAATTGTGCATTTTGCTGGGAAGGAAAAATGGCCAGATAGAGAATTATCAGTACTTAAGTACTGTTAAACCTACATTGTAATATCTAAGTATCAGGAGTAAACACCACTCAAAACTTCGCCTCCTATTTAGGGGAAGTAACTCCTGTGTTTTCAGTTGTATATGGGATAGCTCTGATGAGTGCCAGACCTGGATGAAAGAGGGAGAAAGTCACATGAACCCATGTGTGGTTTTTCCTGAAAAAATGCATTTGCTCTCGTCTTAGATATGGGCCTTCAGCTCTTTGAACTGGACTTTCACCATCATTTCTCCAGAGTTTCCTCGCCTTCCATCTTGGACTGGGACTGAACTAGTGATCACTCCATTCCTGCAACTCCAGATCTTGAACCCCTCGAACAGCTGAAGGTTCCTCCAGCTCTCCACGTGCAGTCAGAAACTTGGGTCTGCATTACTTTGAACTGTCAGCTGATTTGGTAAATCCCCTTTTTCCATATACATGGAAAAAGAATACATACATAGAACTCCTGTGAGTTCTATTCATCTACTGAACCACAACCAATACATAACACAACTCTATTAAGAAAAAAAAATTGTGCTAGCAAAAATTTAAATAGCTAGAGATTTAAAAACAGAAGTAATATGTTTGATATGATATCAATATCTTGAAACGTGAACCTATACATTCTTTTCAAAAGCAAATGAACCATTCATTTATAGAAATTACCTATATCACAAAATGTTGACAAATTTCAGTGTCAATTTCATATAGTCTATTATCTGACTCTAATGAAATTAAAGAATTTTTTGTGGTACTGGGGATTGAACCCAGGGGCATTCTACCTCCGAGATCCACCCCCTATTTTTTATTATTTATTTTGAAACAGGGTCTCACTAAGCTTTGGAGAGCCTCACTAAGTAGCTGAGGCTGGCCACCAACCTGGATCCTCCTGTCTCAGCCTCCCAAGTACTGGGATTACAAGTGTGCCCCACCATGCCCAGCTTTCCTATTTTATTTTGAAACAAGGTTTCACTAGGCTGATGAGAGTCTCACTACTTGCTGAAGCTGTCTTCTAACCTGTGATCATCCTGTGTCAGCCTGCCAAGTACTAGGATTATGGGTACACGCCACTATACCTGCCTGAGACTCTTTTTTTAAAAATGTGCTTTTACTGGTGTATTATGGTCTCACATCATAATTTATATCATGTTGACATTGACATACATGAACACAGCACTTGGTGTCCCCCCCATCTCTCCACTGAGACCCTTTTTCAAAATAAAAAAATAAAATAGGGATAGAGGTGTAGCTCAAGTGGTAGAATGCCCCTGGGTTCAATTCCTAGCATCAAAAAGAATAAAATACATAGGAAATAACAATAATGAAATAACATAACTAAACTACAGGGAAGTAGATGAAGCATTTAGAGGTAAATTCATATATGTGCATTCAGTATCAAGAAAAACTAATGGCAGATGGGTTAAGTATTTAAGTGAAGATAAACTAAGACATTTTAAAGTAGTAACCAGAAAAATCAAAGGAAAAATAAGCAACATTAAGAAATATGTGAAAAAGGCTGGCACAATGGCACACACCTGCAATTTCAACTACTCAGGTAGTTGAGGGAGGAGGACTGCAAATTCAAAGCCAGCCTGGGCAACTCAGCTAGACCCTTTTGCCAAATAAAAAGAGAGATCACCCCTGGGGTCCATAACCAATACCACCAAAATTAATTTAGATTGAAATAATTTCTTTCTTGTTGGTAGTATTTCAAAGTTTTTCTTGTAAAGAATACTTATACATGTTTAGCCATATTAGCATCTCAGTGTTCATTATCTGACAAAAAGTTGGGAATGTTCAACTGTTCTGAAATTACTAACATCTGAAATTATCTTTCATTTCTAAAATTCCCTCTTTTAAAGATATATATACATAAACACAGTCATTCTCTCTCACACGCATGCACACACACACACACACACAACTACTTTAATAATTCTATTACTCCTAAAGTTTACCAACACATTGTAATATTAGAATATTTCAGTTAATGTAAACCCAAAGTTTGCATGTGTTTTGTAGGTCCAGAGACTTGTCATGTTGAAAGTACTATATAGTAAAATCCTATGAATAGTAATTCAAGATTAAAGATCCTATGACTTATAATTACTTGGGAGGTTTAGAAGAAGGATCACAGGTTCGAGGCCAACCTTAGCAACTTAGTGAGACTCTATTTCAAAATAAAAAGGGCTAGGGGTATAGCTGGGTGATAGACTGCCCCTGGTTCAATCTCCAGTACCATAAAAACAAAGACTGTACCTAGTGCTCATGAATGTAGTTTTAGATACTTGGGAGGCTGAGACCAGGGGCATTGCAAGTTCAAGGACATCCTCAGCAACTTAGTGAGACACTTTCTAAAAATAAAAAGTGTTGGTAAAGCACTTGCTTAGAAGGCACAAAGCACTGGATCAAGTCTCAGATACTACAAAAAAAAAGTCAAGAAGCATTCTCATTCTTGTTATATAATGATCTACATAGTATTGTACTTTATGCAAGTTTCAAAAATGAGATAATTTAGTAAACATATTTGTAATAAAGTTATTTGCTTTCAAAGATGAGGTATCTGTGCTATTACACCTGAGAGAATTTATTTCTACACAACTAATCAGAAAATTATAAGCAACAGTTGAAGGCTTTGCCATGTTTTCTATATTTGTAAGATTTTTACCCAGCAACTTAGTGAGACACTTTCTAAAAATAAAAAGTGTTGGTAAAGCACTTGCTTAGAAGGCACAAAGCACTGGATCAAGTCTCAGATACTACAAAAAAAAATTCAAGAAGCATTCTCATTCTTGTTATATAATGATCTACATAGTATTGTACTTTATGCAAGTTTCAAAAATGAGATAATTTAGTAAACATATTTGTAATAAAGTTATTTGCTTTCAAAGATGAGGTATCTGTGCTATTACACCTGAGAGAATTCTGCTTAAAGAAATTGCTACATTATATTCGAGGGATTTCTCTCCGGAATGAATTGTGAAATGTTGAATAGGGTATGAACCTTGGTAAAAGGTTTGGCCACATACCTTACATTTGTAATAAAGCACCTCAGAAAACAGCTGAATGTTGATACTAGGGGAAAACAAAGGAGAACAAAACAAAACAAAACAAAAAAACCTCTATAAAATTAGAGTACAGCAAAGTGTATGAATTTTATAGAGGTTTTTTTGTTTTGTTTTGTTCTCCTTTGTTTTCCCCTAGTATCAACATTCAGCTGTTTTCTGAGGTGCTTTATTTTGGGGAAAGATATTTCCATAGTCATTACATGTATGATGTTTTTGTCAAAGGAGAATTCTCTAACATTGAAAAAGGCTTGAATTCTGCTTAAAGAAATTGCTACATTATATTCGAGGGATTTCTCTCCGGAATGAATTGTGAAATGTTGAATAGATTATGAACCTTGGTAAAAGGTTTGGCCACATACCTTACATTTGTAGGGTTCCTCTCCACTATGAACCCTCTGATGATCAATAAGGTATGAGTTTTGATGAAAGATTAGGCCATATTCTTTACATAAATAGGTTTCTTTCCAGGATAAACTTCCTGGTGTTCTCTAAGCTATGAACCCTGGCTAAAAGCTTTGCCACATTCTTTACATTTGTAGGGTTTCTCACCAGTATGAACTCTTTCATGTTGAATAAGGTATGAGTGTCAATAAAAGTCTTTGCTGCCGGGCGTGGTGGCGCACGCTTGTAATCCCAGCATTCAGGAGGCTGAGACCGGAGGATCCGGGTTCGCAGCCAGCCTCAGCTACCTAGTGAGGCCCTCCGCAACTTAGTGAGACTCGGTTTCAAAATAAAGAATAAAAAATAGGGCTGGGGGTGTAGCTCGGAGGTAGAATGCCCCTGAGTTCAATCCCCAGTACCGCAAAAAAAAAAAGTCTTTGTTACATTCTTTACATCTGTAAGGTTTCTCTCCACTATGCATTCTCTCATGATGATTAAAGGATGAATTTTTATTAAAGGCTTTTTCACATTCTTTACATTTGTAAGGTTTCTCTCTGGTATGAATTTTCTGGTGTTTTCTAAGGTGTGAACCCTGGAAAAAGGCTTTGCCACATTCTTTACATATGTAGGTTTTCTCTCCAGTATGAACTCTCTGATGTTTAATAAGGTATGAACTTTGATAAAAAGCTTTGTTACATTCCTTACATTTGTAGGGTTTCTCTCCAGTATGTATTCCCTGGTGATAATTAAATGATGGCTTATTGCTAAAGGCTTTGCCACATTCTTTACATTTGTAGGGTTTTTTTCCAGTATGAACTCTCTGGCGTTTAATAGGGTATGAGCTTTGATAAAAGTCTTTCTTACATTCTTTACATTTGTAGGATTTCTCTCCACTATGAGTTGTCTGGTGATAATTATGTGATGACTTATTGCTAAAAGCTTTGCCACATTCTTTACCTTTGTAGGGTTTCTCTCCATGAACTCTTTGATGTTTAATAAGGTGTGAACATCAATAAAAGCTGCAACGTAATCCTAATAGCTGGGCGTTGAGCATGGCTCGGGCTCACTGGAATTCTGCAAGGCAGGCAATTCCAAAAGAAGGAACACATGCATTTCTCACTTTGCATTATTATATTCTGGAAATTTGGGGTGCTTTGGGTTTTGCTTTCACATTAATTATAAAGAAAAAATTTCCTAGAGACACAGGATGGCTAAATGGATTGTGAGTCATCAATGGTAGTTGAAAAGAGCAATGCCTCAAGCCGGGCATGGTGGCGCACACTTGTAATCCCAGCATTTGGGAGGCTGAGACCGGAGGATCCGGGTTCACAGCCAGCCTCAGCTACCTAGTGAGACACTCTGCCACTTAGTGAGACTCAGTTTCAAAATAAAGAATAAAAAATAGGGCTGGGGGTGTAGCTAAGAGGTAGAATGCCCCTGAGTTCAATCCCCAGTACCGCAAAAAAATAAAAAAAAAAACAATGCCTCAGCTCATCTCAGAGATATTCATTAACCTTCTACAAACATCAGGAATTGAACCCTGCAAGCTTAGATACAAATCATAGGAACTTAGGTCTACTGTTTTTTATCTGTGAGTAAAGAAAGCTTTAAGACAGATATTTCTTTCTCTCTGAAACATCTCCCCCTTGGTTCAGCACATATCTAGCTGCCTGACAGGAGCTGAGCAAATAGTGAAGATTTAATCTAATGAATAGAATTTCCTCTCCGTCGTTAACCTTTCACACTGTTTTCGTACCAAAAGAATTTTTATATACATATTGTATTCTATAACCTTTGCTGTTTTCTGAATCCCACCAAATACTATGGGAAATAGCTTTTCTAGTCAAAGATGTACCCACTCAACTTTAGGAAAAAACAAGTCTGTAAAAATTCCTGTTCTGTATACCTTGTTGTAAAAGCATATAAGAAATGATGATGACATGAATTAAACAGATGCGTCTCAACACCTCAGGCGGTGTGAGCATATTCTCGTGACCTCGTGCTCAATCCCCACCCATGGACGGGCCACCAACAGATGGCGCCACAATGTTGGGCTCAACTAGGTAAGTTCGCCCTACCCATTTTTATCCTTTTATTTTATCAGGAATGAGACAGGTAGATTGCCCAAGGGTACTGCAGACCCCTGATAGGACTAGAGCAGGAAAAGAGAGGTGATTACATTAAGAAAGACGGCACATTTTAAAAGCAAGCAACTAAAGATAGAGCATTCTGAAAGTAAAAAAAAAAAAGACTACTACACATGGGCTTTGCTAAAAGCAAGGAAAGAAGACTTAAAACTTGGATAAAATTAGAAAAGGAGATAAAAAACTTATTATTCTTTACACAGACCTAAAAATGTCCCTGGTAATGCTTCATGGAACATTTTTAAAGACACTTTAGATCCTACCCATAAAGCAGTGTGTTTAGCCTCCAAACTGCAGGAAGCAAAAGAAACTGCTTCAATAAAGACTGAGGCTTTCTCATATTATTCTTCTCATAGTAATCAGTCTAATTTGGAATCTGACTCCAAAAATAAATCACTTTCTCCAGATGAGTGGCAAACTTTAGAGAAAGCCAAAGCTGAATATTCAGAGGAGGATAATTGGCCAGATGATATAAACCAGGCCACTATAAAACTTGGATAAATGATTTTAATTTGTTTCTTATTTTGTTATAAGGTGTGCACAAAATTATTTCACAAAGTAAATTCAAGAACGAAATTACTAAAAGAAACCAGTATATATATATAGTTAAAAAGGTACATGGGTATGAAAAGTTTTGGTTAAAAAATTTATGGAAATAAGAAAGCATTTTGTATGAAATGAAGTAAGGTTTATCCTAAGTTTGTCCCAAATGGGAAAGAAAGGTTTAGGATAAGAACCAAAGGGTTAAGACAAGTAACACAGGGTTTGTGGATATTTGTAGAAAGATAAAGCTTATTAAAGGACATATGTGATAAAAATGGTTTTATTTAAAAATAAATAGGTAAAAGATTGGCAATAAGGTTCTATTAAAGCCTACCTCTTTTGAGACCTTAGGAGCTGTTGTACTTCTGTTTTCAAAATATATTGTTACCATATTTCCTGCAATTAAAAATTCATCTATTTCTAATTAATTGGATATAGCTGTACTTTAAGAAGGCTAATAGAACTAATCAATGTTTTATCAAACATATTAGAGGACGTAATAACCTTCCTGGTCCTCTTGCTACAGGTAATGCATTAGCTAATAAAGCTACAAAAATTGCAGATACTATGTTAGAAGCTATAAAAAGCCATAAAATATATCATCAAAATGCAAAGACACTCTCATATATAAATAAGGCCTTCTCAAACTATGATAAAATGGAAAGATTATTAACTGTGGGGCAAGGATATGCTTATATTTTTCCACAGGATTCATGGATTCCTGATAGACTCATCGGGCATATCTTGTCGCCAAAGCAATCCTCTTCCCCCGAGAGCTGGATCCCCAGATCTCCTGGACCCAGGATGAGATGCTCATTGCTCAGATACCTAATCTCAGTCTTTATCATTATAGCTTGTCTTCCCTAGCCCTATTTATGAACATGATAATGCTGTTAATAAATCACCTCCTATAGATAGTGCTCCATGCAAATTTTTTTTTAATAATAGAGATTTATACTGGAATAATAAGGATCCTAAAAATCTGCCTCATTGGTTTGTGTTTTTTCCAAAATATGCTAATGTTTATTTTCCTTATAAGGCTACTACTACCATTTATGATTGGTCTGTTTCTTCTCCAAAACATGAATATAAACAGTAAAGATACTGTGCGTAGATGGTTTACTCCTGGTTGGGTTGCTCCTGTGTTTTATGCTGAATCTGACTCTCACGTAACTATGATTCAAACTAGTCTCTTTAGATTAATAGCTGCCATGCAACCTGTGTTTTTAGCGAGTCCTTACTCTAAGCCAGCCTTGTAGCCCTTATGTTCTTGTGTAACTGCTCCACATGCATTACTGTTAGGGAAGCCAGGACCTATATATATTGTACAACAAAATGGAGCATATTTAGTTCAATGTATATAATGTTTATTATGAAATTGTCTGAACAACACGATGCCAAAACACTATGTAACTCCTATAGCTGTCCATCAACCTCCCTTTGTTACACTGCCTGTAAACTTAACTGATCCCTGGTATGATGACACAGGAGTACAGCTTTTTAAGCAAGTTACTGATCTTATTCATCCAAAAAGATTTATAGCTGCTCTAATTTTAGGAATTTCTGCCTTAATCTCTATTATCACTTTGTTAGCTGTCTCAACAACTGCCTTAGTAACCAATATTAACACGGCTCATCATGTTAATTTGTTGTCACATAATGTCACTTTAGCTTTAGCAGAACAAGAAATCCTAGATAGAAAATTAGAAACTCATGTCTCAGCCTTAGAAGAGGCAGTGCTGTATTTAGGAAATGAGGTAGCTAACATTAAAACTAGATTATCTGCTAAATGTCATGCAAAATATAAATACATCTGTGTTCCTCCCTTATGGTATAATAATTGTTAGCACTCCTGGCCACAGATACAAAACCACTTATTAGGAATCTGGAACAACACCAACATTGCCCCTGATCTACAGGCATTACAAAATCAAATAAAATATATTAGCCAAGACTATATAGATGTTAGTTCTACTGCTGAAATGGCCTCTGATTTTTTTACCCAACTTTCTAAACAATTAGACATACGTTCATATATGAGATGGAGTATCTATGGCACTTGCACTTTTACTTATAATTATAATCTGTTCCTGTTTTCCAGTCATCATTCGACTGCCTCATGATCCATCAGGTCACTTGCCATAGAAGTGGAAACCATTAAATTAAAAAATAAAAAAGAGGGAAATGCAATGTCAACCCAATAGCTGAGCCTTGAGCATGGCTCAGCCCACTGGAATTCTGCAAGGCAGGCAATTCCAAAAGAAGGAACACATGGCATTTCCCACTTTGCATTATTATATTCTGGAAATTTGGGGTGCTTTGGGTTTTGCTTTCACATTAATTATAAAGAAAATTTCCTAGAGATACAGGATGGCTAAACAGATTGTGAGTCATCAATGGTAGCTGAAAAGAACAATGCCTCAGCTCATCTCAGAGATATTCATTAACCTTCTACAAACATCAGGAATTGAATCTTGCAAGCTTAGATACAAATCATAGGAACTTAGGTCTACTATTTTTTAATCTGTGAGTAAAGAAAGCTTTAAGACAGATAGTTTCTCTCTCTCTGAAACACCTCCCCCCTGGTTCACCACATATCTAGCTGCCTGACAGGAGCTGAGCAAATAGTGAAGATTTAAGCTAATGAATAGAGTTTCCTCTCCATGGTTAACCTTTCACACTGTTTTCATACCAAAAGAATTTTTATATACATATTGTATTCTGTAACCTTTGCTGTTTTCTGAATCCCACCAAATACTATGGGAAATAGCTTTTCTAGTCAAAGATGTACCCACTCAACTTTAGGAAAAAACAAGTCTGTAAAAATTCCTGTTCTGTATACCTTCTTGTAAAACAGTATAAGAAACGATGATGACATGAATTAAACAGATATATTCCAACACTGCATTGGGTGTGAGCATATTCTTGCGACCTTGTACTCGATCCCCACCTAACAAGGGACCGCCCCACCCTGTTGCCTGGAGGGCTGGCTCTCGACAAAAAGTCTTTGCCACATTCTTTACATTTGTAGAGTTTCTCTCCAGTATGAATTCTGCTGTGATAATTAAGTGATGATTTATTGCTAAAGGTTTTGCCACATCCCTTACATTTGTAGGGTTTTTCTCCACTGTGCATTCTCTGATGTACTGTAAGGTTTGAACACCAGGAAAAGGCTTTGCCAAATTCTTTACATTTTTAGGGCTTCTCTCCAGTATGAATTTTCTGATGCTAAATAAGATGTGAACACAATGTAAAAGTTTTCCCACATTCTTTACATTTGTAGGGTTTCACTCTATTATGAATTCTATGATGTGGAATAAGGTTTGAACTTTGATAAAAAGTGTTCGTCACATTGATTACATTGGTATGGTTTTTTTTCCACTATGATTTCTCTGGTGATAATTAAGTGATGACTTATCACTAAAGGCTTTGCCACATTCTTTACATGTGTAGGGTTTCTCTCCAGTATGAATTCTTTGATGTGGAATGAGGTCAGAGCATCGAGAAACGCCTCTGTTACATTCTTTACATTTGTAGATGTCTCTCCAGTATAAATTCCCTGGTCCTCTGAAAGTGTTGAACAAACTGAGGGAAATGAGACTATCAACATAGAGATAAAAACTTTGAATAGAAGCAAGTAGAAACTGTGTCTGAAAAACTTAGTTAAGAAATAAGTATTAAGCCAGGGTTAGTGGAGCATGCCTGTAAGCCCAGTACTTGAGTGGGTGAGACAAAAGGATTGCAGGTTTGTGGCTAGCTCCAACAACTTAGGGAGTCCCTGTTTCCAAATAAATAAGATAGAACTTGGAGAATATCCCAGAGGTAGAAGGCCACTGGGTTCCACCTCTAGTACCACAAAAAAGAAAACAGACATCAAAATTTGACAAACTCAATTATATTCAACTAGTATAAATATAAAAAAGTCTAAAATCACATTACAGTCAAAGTTTCAAAATCATAAAGAGAATCTTGGGAAAAAAGCAAGATAAAAATGATGTGTCACCGGGTATGGTGGGTACACACCTATAATCCCAGCTCTTCGAAAGCAAGACAGAAGGATCGCAGGTTGAGAACAGTCTCAGAAATACAGTGAGACTCTTAGCAACCTAGCAAGGTCCTATTTCAAAATAAAAAGGGGTAGGTGTGTAGCTCAAATGTAGAATGTCCTGGATCCAATCCCTAGTACCACACAAAGAAAAAACCTGATGTTTCTTTTGTAGGGCTGTTCTATATAATCATTCGAATTCTCAGCAAAAATCTTGGAATTCAGAATGGAGCTGGGGAATATTGTCACCATGTCGAGAGAGAAAGAACCTAACAACTAGGTGTGGTGTCGCACACCTTTAATCCCAGTACTTCCCAGTATTTACGAGGCTAAGACAGGAGGATCACAGTTGAGGCTAGCCTCAGGAAATTGCTGAGACCATGTTTCAAAATAAAAAATGAAATGGGTCTAGGGATATACAGAGGCGGAATGCCCCTGGTTTAATACACACACACACACACACACACACACACACACACACACACACACACACCTTCCAAGAATACTGTCAAGCAAAGCTATTCTTAAAAGTACTTATAAACATAAGCAATGCTCAAAAAGTTTAGCATCACCTGATCTACAATACCAGAAATGTTAAAAGTAGTCCTTTGCCTTGAAAAATAAAATGATGCGAAGCAACACAAAGCATGAAATTTTAAAATTGTTTGGAAAAAGTAAATGAAACACTTAATTCTTCTATAGAATTTGAAACATGAGAACAAGAAATCATTATAAAAGTCAGTTTATACATATACAACATGAAAATAGTTGTGATATCAACAAGATAACATTGAGAGGAAATGTAAAAACCATGGAATTGAAGTTATTTTTTCACTACTATAAAATGGTGTTGTAGACTCAAAATGGTAAGGGAATTCAAGAATAGCAATAAAAAATAAATGAAGCATATGCTAAAACAATAAAAGAAGAGTAGTAGGCATGATAACTATTGGAAATAAAAAACACTGGCAATTGGCAAATGTAAGTTCTCCATCCTCAGGAATTTCTGTAAAAGAAAAAAAAAGTGAATTAAACTCCTAAATCAAAACACATAGATACTAAAACAGAATTAAACCTAAAAAATTACAACTATATGTTATCTAAAAGAGACTTTTTTTTTAGATGTAAGAAAACAGGATGAAAGTGGAGACATGGAATAGATATCACATGTACTCCTCCCAAGTACTGGGATTGCAAGTGTGCACCACCTCACCCAGCTAAAAAATAGAATATAGAATCTTCAAACCACAAAATATTGAGTAAATGTACTTTAAGAAATTCATTCTAGATAACTACTACAATTTTCAGCTATGACTATTTACTCAAGAAGAGCAGGCATATGAAACCACTGACATCTGGTGAATGGCATAAAGAAATCACAGAAAACCCATTATAACCATTCATAAAGAGCCTGAAGAAATTTCTGCATGATGCTATTCACACAGTACATGAGGCTCAGCATGGAGGTATTTTGAAGTGTGCACAGCGACTCTGAGGTCCCCAGAGCAGTGGAAAAGCACTTAGATCACAAGGACCCTCCCAGTTGAGGGGGGGGTGACCCAGCTTCACTGTGAATGTGCTGGCTGGGAGGTCCATGGAGGGTGGGAGGAGCCTCAGAGGATTTTAAGGCATGATAAACATAGGGCAGATGTCCTGCAATGGCAAGAGAAATAAACCCAGGCTTGTGAAAAATAATTTTCACTGGAACAGAGCTTTACAGTGTACATTTGAAAGCCAGGCTACCTCTCTGACCTTTGGCTTCTCACCTGTGTCCTTCCTACCTGAGTGTGTGGCTATAGTCTCTTGTCTCTTCACATTCCAGTGTGCTTTCCTTTGCTCCAGAAAGGTGACCAGGTGTGGCTTAGAGACAGCAAGACCTGTTTGTTGAAAAATGACACACCATGTTTGCATTGGATTCTCCCATCAATGACTGACATTTTTTCCCCACCCACTCACCCACCGTTACTTCCCTCCTTCTCAAAAAGAAAATAAATAATGGAAGATCCTTGAAAATTGCTTTCCTGAATGTCGTCTTCTTACATGACTATTTGAATTTTTAGAAAGCATTTTCAATTTGCAGATCTTTATCTGCACTTTCAACTACTCCAAAATTAAAGCTAAAAGAGAAAAACTGGAATCTCAGGTGTTGGCCACACTATGCCACTGCTTTTTAAAAATTACCAATAATCTAGAGTAAAAGATGTCTATCATCTCAAGAAAGGAAATTAGAGCCAAAAGAGGGCTACAAGAATTCTTTTTTTTCTTTGTTTATTTGAACAAATCACCAATTATTATCATGAAAACTGGAATGTGAGCCAAATGTGGTGGCATAGGCCTATAATCCCAGCACTCAAAGGGCTGAGAGTGGAGGACTGTAGGATGGAGGACAGCCTCAGGAAGTGGTGAATCTCTCATTAAACTAATGAGACCCTGTTTCAAAATAAAAATAAAATGGCTGGGAGGTATCTTTCAGAGGTAGAATGTCCCCAAGTTTAATCCCCAGTACCAGACAGAATCAAACAAAAAACAAAAATAAACCTGGAATGTGAAATTCATTCATGCAAAACAGAAACTTCCAAGATATATTCTACAAAGGAAAGAAATTAAATGTTGATATTTAGCCAGGTGTGGGGGCACATACCTGTAATCCCAGTACTTGAGGCTAAGACAGGAGGACTGCTGGTTCAAGGTTAGCCTCACCAACTTAGTGAGGCCCTCAAGAACATAGTGAGACCCTTTTCCAAGTAAAAAATAAAGTAGGGATAAGTAACTCAGAGGGTTAGTGCCCCTGGGTTCAATCTCCAGAAACACGCACACACACACACACACACACACACACACACACACACACACACAATGTTGATAGTGAATTAGGAATCCTGCTGTAGAGAAGATGTCCTTACCCAGGAAGACCTGGTTCCTATAGTTCTCTAACATCACATCCCAATACAAATTCCACTGAGAAGCATTTAGGAATTCCCACTCCTCTGGTGAGAAAACAACGGCCACATCCTCCAATGTCAATGATTCCTGAAATACAAATGAACCCCAATAAAAGCATCTTGAATGTGTGATCACTGACAGTCTCTAATTGACCCACAATGAAGTGAGAATTATTTATCCAATAACACATTTAACAGTAATATTTTGTAATGTATCATTTAACTCTGAACATAAAATATAACACTCACAAAATTAGTTTATATACTACACACTTATGAAATATAAAATGTAAAATCAAATCCTCAACACAGAAGCATGCACTTGAGAGCTACAATTTTGTTATACAAGATAAGGTGTATGTATTTTAGGTACATCCAGGGAATCTAAACAAGTATTGTTGGGGTCTTAGCCCAGTGGGCCCGGAGACCTCGCCTCAAGATGGCGCCTGGCAGAGTGCCAGGAGCAGCTGCAGGTGGTAACATCCCAGGGCTTGCCACGCTAGAGCTTGTGGCCTGAGAGTGCTCCCAGGTGAGAGCTGTATGCAGGCACCTCGTGGCTTAAGCCCTGTTTGGCTTTAAGAGTACTCCACTTCTTGCCTGGGGAGTGTGGGGTGAGAGAGAGGATTGCGGCTAGAGAGACGGTTACTGTCAGGGTTAAGAGAATGATTACTGTTATGGTTACTGTTGCTGTTACTGCTTGGGTAGAGTCCTTGGTCCCAGAGAGACAAAGAGAGAGAGAGAGAGAGAGAGAGAGAGAGAGAGAGAGAGAGAGAGAGAGAGAGAGGAGCAGGGGAGGAAAAGAAATGCAGTGTACAATAAAAGAAGCTTGAACCAGCAATGCGTGATTATCCTCTCCATTGGGTCTGGCGCGGGGGACGATACACATATTGCATCAGTGTGTAGAAAACAAAATAGCCAACATCAACAAGACCCTTTTTCAAAGTAAAAAATAGGACTTGGGGAGTAGCTCGGTAGAATGCTTCTGGGTTCAATCCACAGTACCACAAAAATAAATAAATATGTAATAATAAAAAGACGTGTAGTTCAAACAAAAGAAGAGGTTCCTCTTGGAGCTGTCCCTGGCATTCTCTGAAAGGAAGCCTGAAGCTCTCTCTTCCCTCCCTTCCTGTCTCTAAATAAAAACTTGCTTAAGATTGCAATTGGCTATTTTATTTTCCAAAGGAAGCTGAGGGGTAGAACTCAGGAAAGTCCATCTTTTGCAGGTTTTTTTTTCCCCCCAGTGGGGATGAACTCAGGGCTTCCACCTTCAACTGTTTTAAAGAAGTGTTTCCTACTTGTGAAGAAAACTATCTTGTTGGGAGAACATTTGTATTCATCCTTGTACATAAATTCATATCAATTTATGAATTAAATACATGTGTATACATTATGCAAAAATGGAAACAAGGCAAAGGAAATCATTTTAAAATCTCGCTTTAATTTTCTGGCCTCTGGTCTTGTAATGGCAGCTGTGTGGGGGGGGGTATGAAGGATTGAACCCAGGGGCATTCTGCCACCTAGCTACATCCCCAGCCCTATTTATTTTATTTTTATTTTGAAACAGGATCTCCCTAAGTTTAGAAGGGCCTCACTAAATTTGGTGAGATTAGAGATGAACTTGTGATCCTCCTGTCTCAGTTTCCCAAGTACTAGGATTATAGGTGTGTGATTTTTTTATTGGAATGCAATCCCTTCAGCCATATCCAATTAAAATAGCGTGTGAGGAGCTGGGCTTGGTGGCGCATGCTTATAATCCCAGTACTTGGGAGGCTGAGACAGGAGGATTGCAGGTTTGGGGCCAGCCTCAGCTACCTAGTGAGACCCTCAGCAACTTAGGGAGACCCTGTTTCATAATAAAGAATACAAAATAGGGCTGGGGTTGTAGCTCAGAGGTAGAATGCCCCTGGGTTCAATCCCCAGTACTGAAAAAAAAAGACAACAAAACAACAACAACAAAAAGAAACAAGCAAACAAACAAGAAAAAACATGTGAGGCATTTAACGAAGACACTGTCCAGCAAAAAGATAATACCACCTGCCTAAAATGAGTTGCTAGCCCCATTGTCTTGGGAATGTTGATAAGAACACACCAAAGGGAAAACTTAACTTAAGAGTGGGATCTGAGGGGAGGGAGAGCTCCACTTTTGGACTCTCCAGCATGTCTGCAAGGCATGCTGCTCTCATTCTCTTCCCTTTCTATTTCCTACTGACTTTGTTGACCCTGCAACTGAGCTGCCTAGTAGTTTTAATTTCCTAATCCAACAAATTTTAGTTGAATTGAGGAAAAGAGGCCTCAGTGCTGTTACACCTGTACTCCCTCCCCATTAACAGTAACTGTAGAAAATAAGACAATGTCATAGAGAAAAACAAAAACAAAAACATCTTAGTGGACTTACCAAGGTCGATGTCTCTGAAAGCCCCACAGTCAGCACCAATGATGTTAAGGTGAGTTCTTTTCCTTAGCTTGTCAGAGGAAAACACGATAATTCCTTGAAGAGTCCTGAGGTGTTCCCTGGTTTGGGGAAGGGAAACTCACCTCAGGACCCTTGAGGTCCTTGGCTTCTGTGGCAAAAATAATTTTGGTATGTGCTGGTCAGAGACAAAGACAGAGATTTATTTATGGAAAGTAGGGATACACTGTGTGTGTGTGTGTGTGTGTGTGTGTGTGTGTGTGTGTGTGTGTGTGTGTGTGTGTATGTGTGTGTGGTACTGGGGATGGAACCCAGGGGCATTCTACT
>PVLC010033416.1:0-17367 GCA_004027655.1 Graphiurus murinus | reverse complement strand
GGGAGGCTAAGACAGGAAGACCATAGGTTCAAGGACAGCCTCAGCAATGTAGCAAGACTCTCAGCAACATAGTGAGAACCTGTTTCAAAAATAAAGAGGGCAGTAGCCAGGTATAGTGGTGTACACCTGTAATCCCAGTACTTGGGAGGTTGGGGCAAGAGGATCACAGCCTCAACAAGTAGTAAGACTCTCATCAATCCGGGTGTGGTGGCACATGCTTGTAATCCCAGTACTTGGGAGGCTGAGACAGGAGGATCCAGGTTCTCGGCCAGCCTCAGCTACTTAGTGAGGGTCTCTGCAACTTAGTGAGACCCTGTTTCAAAATAAGAAATAAAAAATAGGACTGGGGGTGTAGCTCGGAGGTAGAATGCCCCTGGGTTCAATCTCCAGTATTGAAAACAAAAACAACAACCACAAAAAAAAAAAAACTCTCATCAATCTAGTGAGACCCTGTTCAAAATAACAATAAAATAGGGCTGGGGGTGTAGTTCTGTAGTTCAGAAATAGTATGTCCCTGGGTTCAATCCCCAGTACCACAGAAAAATAAAAAATAAAAATAAATAAAAAGGGCTGGGCACTAGCTTGGAGGTAGAATGCCCTTGGGTTCAATTTTCCAACCCCACCCCGACACACCATTTGTCTTACTTTCTCTCTAGAGTGATAGTACCACTTTACATTCTGACCCACAACATAGGTATTTGGGGTGTTCCACATCCTCATCAACTTTGGTGTTGTCAGTCTATTAATTTTAGCCATTCTAATGGACATACAGTGTCATCTCATGGTTTAACTTATATTTCCTGGATGCTTAATGATACTCAACACATTTTTATGTGCATATTAAGGTCATTTTTAGATCTTTTGTCTATCAATATATTTTGCCAATATTTAAATTGGGTTGTTTATCTTTTTTTACTTATTAATTGGTGCATTTTAATCATACATCCTTGTTAGGTACAAGCTGATAAAGACATATATGCATACATTTCTCATTTAACCCCTTCCCCAATTCCCTCCCCACTCCCTCTCCCTCCCTCCTTCTCAAGTTCAGTTTACTGATTGACTTTGATATATTTGTGAAAGTACATCGTGCGCATTAGGGTGCCCCCCCCATCCATCACCGTCAGTTAAGTCAACTTCTTTGCTTATCTAGGGTTTCTCCTTTTTCATCTGGAGTCCCTCTTATGCTCCATCTTCTCCCTAGCATCTGCATATCAGGGAGAACATATGCTTTTTTACCCTTTGTGACTGACTAATCTCACTTAACATAATGTTTTCCAGTTGCATCCATTTCCCTGCAAATAACATGATTTTGTTCTTCTTTATGGGTGAGTAAAATTCCATTGTGTACATATTCCATAGTTTTGTAATCCATTCATCTATCGATGGACATCTTGGCTGTTTCCATAGTTTGGCAATTGTGAATTGTGCAGCTATAAACATAGATAAATATGTGTCTGTCTGATAGTTTGGTTTCCATTCTTTTGGGTAGATACCCAGAAGTGGTATTGCTGGATCATATGGTAGGTTCATTCCCATTTGTCTGAGGATCCTCCATACTGTTTTCCAAAGTGGTTGCACTAATTTGCAATCCCACCAACAATGTTTTAGGGTTCCCACTTCTCCACACCCTCGCCAGCATTTGTTATTGTTCAAATTTTCTATGATTGCCATTCTGATTGGAGTTAGGTGAAATCTCAAGGTAGCTTTGATTTGCATCTCTCTGATTGCTAATGATGTGGAACATTTCCTCATACATTTATTGGCCATTTGTATTTCTTCTTTTGTGAAGTGTCTATTTAGATCCTTTGCCCATTTTTTGATTGGGTTGTTTTCTTAACTTTGAGTTTCTTGAGTTCTGTGTATATCTTAGATATTAGTCCTCTATCAGAAGAATAGCTGGCAAAAATTTTCTCCCACTCTGTGGGTTCTCTGTTGAGGTTCTTGATAGTTTCCTTAGCTGTACAGAAGCTCTTCAGTTTAATACAATACCGTGTATTGATCTTCCTTTTATTTGCTTGTGCTTTTAGGGTCTTGTTGAGAAAGTTTTTACCTGTGCCTATGTGTTGAAGTGTTGGGCCTATGCCCTCTTCAAGTAGCTGCAAAGTCTCTGGCCTGACTTCCAGGTTTTTGATCCACCTTGAGTTGACTCTTGTGGAGAGTGAGAAAGTGGGGTTTATTTCCATTTTCCTGCATATGGTTAACCAGTTTTGCCAGCACCATTTGTTAAAAGTCTATCTTTTTTCCAGTGTATGTTTTTTTCTCCGTTGTCAAAAATCAATTGACTGTAAGCACGTGGGTCTGTTTCTGAATCTTCTATTCTGCTCCATTGGTCTATGTAACTGTTTTTGTGCCAATACCATGCTGTTTTTATTACTGTGGCTTTGTAGTAGAGTTTGAAGTCAGGTATTGTGATACTTCCTGCATGGTTCTTCTTGCTAAGAACACTTTTGCTACTCTGGGCTTTTTGTTGTTCCAAATGAATTTAAGGACTGATTTTTCTATGTCTGTGAGGAGTGACCTTGGTAATTTCATGGGTATTGCATTGAATCTGTAGATCACTTTTGGGAGGATGGCCATTTTGATGATATTTATTCTGCCCATCCAAGAGTATGGAAGATCTTTTCATCTTCTAAGGTCTTCATCAATTTCTTTTTTCAACTTTTTATAGTTTTCCTATAGAGGTCTTTTACCTCTTTGTTTAGGTTTATCCCTAAGTTTTTTATTTTTCGGGGTGCTATTGTGAGTGGAATTGTTTTCTGGATTTCTTTTTCAGTGGATTTATGGTTGGCATACAGGAAAGCTTCTGATTTTTGAAGATTGATTTTGTATCCAGACACTTTGCTGAATTTGTTGATCAGTTCTATAAGTTTTTTGGTTGACTCTGTTGGGTCTTCTAAGTATAGTATCATGTCATCTGCAAAAAGGGATAGTTTTAGTTCTTCTTTCCCTATTTTTACCCCCTTTGATTTCCTTCTCTTACCTTATTGCTCTGGCTAGAGTCTCAAGTACTATATTGAACAGAAGAGGTGACAATGGACATCCTTGTCTTGTTCCTGTTTTTAGTGAGAACTCTTGCAGTTTTTCTCCATTTAATATGATGTTGGCTGTGTGCCTATTGTATATTGCCTCTATAATGTTGAGGTATGTTCCTTCTATTCTGATTCTCTGAAGTGCTTTTAGCATGAATGGGTGTTGGATTTTGTCAAATGCTTTTTCAGCATCAATTGAGAAGATCATGTGGTTTTTGTCTTTGAGTCTATTTATGTGGTGAATTACATGGATTGTTTTTCGTATGTTGAACCAGCCTTGCATCCCTGGGATGAACCTGACTTGGTCATGGTGTATGATTTTCTTGATGTGGCTTTGAATGCGCATTGCTAGTATTTTGTTTAGCAGTTTTGCATCTAAGTTCATCAATGATATAGGCCTATAGTTTTCTTTTCTTGAGCTGTCTTTATTTGGCTTTGGTATTAATGTGATGTTGGCTTCATAGAATGTGTTTGGGAGGGTCCTGTTTCTTTCTGTTTTACGAAATGGTTAGAGGAGTATTGGGATTAGCTCTTCAATAAATATTTTATAAAATTCACTTGGAAAACCATCTGGCCCTGGGCTTTTGTTTGATGATAAACTCTTTATTGCTGTTTCTTTTTTTTTTTTTTTTTGCAGTACTGGGGATTGAACTCAGGGGCATTCTACCTCCGAGCTACACCCCAGCACTATTTTTTATTCTTTATTTTGAAACAGGGTCTCACTAAGTTGCAGAGAGCCTCACTAAGTTGCAGAGAGCCTCACTAGGTAGCTGAGGCTGGCTGCGAACCCGGATCCTCCGGTCTTAGCCTCCCAAATGCTGGGATTACAAGCGTGCACCACCACACCTGGCTTCTTTATTGCTGTTTCTATCTCTTTGATTGTTATTGGTCAGTTTAAGTTTTCTATATCTTCTTGACTCAATTTAGAAGGTTATATGTATCTAGAAAATTGTCAATTTCTTCTAGATTTTCCATTTTGTTGGAGTATAGTTTTTCAAAATAGTTTCTGATGGTCCTCTGTATAGCCACACTGTCAGTGGTAATATCACCTTTTTCATCTCTTATTTTGGTAATTTGCGTTGATTCTCTCTTTCTTTTGATTAGGTTGGCCAATGGTTTATCTATCTTGTTTATTTTTTCAAGAAACCAGCTTTTGGTTTTGTTGATTTTCAGTATTGTTTTCTTATTCTCTACTTCATTAATTTCTGCTCTGATTTTCATAATTTCCTGTTTTCTACTAGCTTTGGGGTTAGATTGTTCTTGTTTTTCAAGTGCTTTGAGCTGTGTCATTAGGCTATTTATTTGGTGATTTTCTGTCCTTATGTGGACACTCAGTGCTATAAATTTTCCTCTTAGTACTGCCTTCAAAGTATCCCAAAGGTTTCGATATGTTGTGTCACTGTTTTCATTGGTTTCTAGGATTTTTTTAATTTCTCCCCTTACTTCTTCTATGACCCAATCCTCGTTCAGCAGTGTGGTGTTCAGTCTCCATGTGTTTACATGGTAACTCTGGGTTTTTTTAGAGTTGAGTTCTAATTTCACTCCATTGTGGTCTGAAAAGATGCAGGGAATAATGTTACATTTTTCAAATTTGCCAGTGCTCACTTTGTGGCTCAGAATGTGGTCTATTTTGGAGAAGGTTCCATGTGCAGCTGAGAAAAATGTGAATTCAGCTGTAGTTGTGAAAGAGTCTATATGTGTCTAATAGGTCCATTTGGTTTATGGTATTCTTTAGGTCTGAGGCATCTTTACCGACCTTTTGTTTAGAAGATCAGTCTAGTAGTGTGAGAGGAGTATTGAAGTCTCCCAATATTAGTGTGTGTCTTTATATCATGTGTGTGTCTTTATATCATGCAGAGTTTGTTTTATAAAAGTGGCTGTACCTATTTTGGGGACACAGATGTTGATAATTGTTATTTTCTCTTGTTATTTCCCTTTTACTAGTAAAAAATGACCTGCTTTGTCTCTTCTGATAAGCTTAGGCTTGAAGTCTAATTTATCTGATATCATGGTTGCTACTCCTGCTTGTCTTCGAGTTTGTCTTTGAGTGTATGGGAATCTTTGCTTGTAAGGTGTGTTTCTTGCAGTCAGCATATAGATGGATTCTGGGTTTTAATCCATTTGCCACCTTGTGCCTTTTTATTGGGGAGTTGAGACCATTTATATTCAGTGTAATTATTGAGAGATGACTTTTAATTCCTAATATTTTGAGTTTTGATTTCTGTTTTCAGTGGTGTTTATTCTTCTTTGCTTAGTTGTTTGCTTCCTGGAAATTATTGTTTCTCTAGTTCTGATGTTTACTTGTTAGTTCTTCTTTGTAGTTGATCTCTTTGAGTATTTTCTCTAGTGCTGGTTTGGAAGACATAAATTCTTTCAGTTTCTGTTTGTCATAGAAGGTTTTTATTTCCCCGTCAATTTGAGAGAGAGTTTTGCTGGGTATGAGAATCTTGGCTGCAAGTTATTTTCTTTCAGAGTTTGGAATATGTTACTCCAGCCCCTCTTGGCTTTCATGACTTGATTTGGAAGGTCTGGAGTGATTCTGATTGGTTTGCCTCTAAATGTCACTTGGCCTTTTACTTTTGTTGCCTTTAGAATTCTCTCCTTAGCCTCTACATTAGTCAACTTGATTACTATGTGGCGTGGTGAACCTCTTCTTTGGTCTTGTCTCGAGGGAGTTCTATATGTATCCTGTGCCTGTGTGTTAACTTCTCTATGTTTGGAAAATTCTCTGATATTACTTCTTTGAAAAGATTGTTTATTCCATTAGTTTCAACTTCTAATCTCTCTTCTATGCCTATTATTCTTAGATTAGCTCTTTTAAAATTGGCCCAGATCTCATCAATGTCCAAATTCATACTGTCGAATTTTTTTTTTCTAAATTATATACTATGGATTCATTTTTGGAATTGTCATCTTCTAAGAATGATATTCTATTTTCCATGTGGTCTAATCTACTGTTTATCATTTGTATTGATGCCTTCACTTTTATTGCATCTTTCACATCCTTCATTTCCTTCAAGGCTTCTCTTTGATTCCTGTTCGGGATGTCAGATTCTTTGTTTATTTATTTCTTTATTTCTTTCCAGCTCTCTCTGCATTTTTCTGGAAGTTTTGTATTGTTTCTACTATTAAAGATCTGAATTGGTCTTCTGGTAATCTCTGCCATTCAGTGTTGTTGAGTTGTTATTGTGGGGTTGTGGTGGCTCACTGATTCGTTGCTGTTTTTCCTTCCCATGGTTTCCCTGTTCTTAAGTTTCTATCTTTGCTGCTCTTGCAAACTTTCTCATCCAATCTCTGCAGTGGGGGTTTAGAGGTGTCCGCTGGTATATACGGGGACAGGTTGTGTTCAGTAGTAAAGGTTGGGTGAGAAGTCACAGTGATGAATTCAAGAATAGGGTAAAGTAGAAGGTATGGTCCAGTGGAATAAGAGATTGAGTGTGTTCAGGTGATATATGGTAAAGATTAGAGGTAGTGGATATGTCAGGGGATTCTGGTAGTCAATGTAGAGTTTTAGGTGTGGTAGTATGAGATGGTCTTAATATGAAATGGGAAAAAAGGAAAATGAAAAGTGAAAAGAAAAGGCGTTGAGAAGAACATAGGTGGGAGAGAGGGAGGGAAGCTTGTAAAAGAGATAAGGAAGAGAGTCAACAAACTGAGCAACAAATAACAAAGCAACTAATCATCCAAAGAAACATAAATAAATCAAGGCAATACAAAATGAAAACAGAGTAAAAACAAACAAACAAACAAACAAAAAACAGGACACACAAAAAAAGAAAAAAAAAACAACAACAAGAAACAAAAACAAAAACCCTGCTAGTTTCTAAGTACAGAGCTGAGTTGGCCTCAGCAGTCCTTTTGGGTCTGCGTGGATATTTTCCGCTTTTAAATATCTGCCCAGTCTATTAGATTTTCAAGCGTGGCTCTGGCATTCTTATTTGCTCTTTCTGTCAGTGCAGGCAGGGAATTCCGCTAGTGCCTCTCCTGCTGCAAGCTTGTGTCTCTGAGCTCTCCACAGGGCCTGTCTGCATGTGTCTCTGTCTCTCTATGTCTCTCTCTCTCTCTCTCTCTCTCTCTGCCTTCGCTGGTGGCGGGAGTGCAATCTAAATGCCAGGCATTACCAGAGTGCCTGGAAGTTCTCTATGCTCTGTGTGTACTGGACCCCTCCCGCAGTTCTGCTCCTATCCAATTGCTAGGAGGGCAGGTGACTGAGTCTGTCCTTTGTACAGGGGCCCCTGCACCCCAGGGGTGCAATCCAAATTACAGATTCCTGGTGCTCTGGCTCCGGTGGGAGAGAGTAAGCTGGGTTTCTTCACCATAGGCTTAAGATGGTTGTCCCAGGTGTTCTTGATCACTGTTGATCCTGCGGGAATATGCCGCCTGATTAGGGTGTGGAGTTCGTAGTTGCTTACTCCACCTCTGGTTGCTGGGGGTGCAGGAGATCGTTGGGGATCTTGGTGCTAATAGACCCTGCTCTGGGCAGCAGGCAAGATGGTGGCCGCTGGTTCGAGGAGCGCACTACTGCCGTGTGCACACGCTGGCTCCTTTGTTCTTCCTGGGTTTTGTTCAGCTGCTTTTGTTGCTTTATTCGTTTTTTTTTTTTTTTTTTTTTGGTTTTTTTGTTTTGTTTTGCTGCTGCTGCTTTGCTTTGCTTTCCTTTGGTCAAGAAACTGCTTTTGCGGCAGTTTTGATTCAAGCTCTGCAGAGCAGTTGATTGCTGCTCCTGGCTCTGGAGGAAGAGGCGAGCTGGGGTGGTCCCTCGGGGGCTTACGCTGGTCGTCCCATGTGTTCCAGTCACTGTGGAAGGTACAGGGATGTGCTGCCTGGTTAGGATGTGGAGTTCTGGAGTCGCTTACTCCATGCCTGGTCGCTGGGTACGCAGCGGTGTTAGTAGGCCCCCAGGTTGGGCTGCAGCTTAATGGCCATCGAGGCGTTCTGTGGCTTGGCACCACTGTCACACAGACGGGCTCCTTTGCTCTCCCTGGTTGACTTTCTGGGGTCCCTTGAGTTGTAGTTCAATTTTTGTTGCTTTGTTTGCTTTTTTGTTGCTTTTTTTTTTTCTTCCGTCAAGAAGCTGCTTTTATGGCAGATTTGGTTTGAGCTCACAGCGCTCGAGGTGAGGTGTTTCACTCAGACGCCATCTTGGGCTCTGGTTGTTTATCTTTTATCATTAATTTATATAAAATTTCCATATACTGTGGGGTTTGTTGTTGTTGTTTTGGCACTGGGGATTGAACCCAGGGGCATTCTATCTCCCAAGTTATACTTCCAGCCTTTCCTATTTTTTATTTTGACAAAGTGTTTTACAAAGTTACTGAGGCTGGCCTCAAACCTTCAATCCTCCTGTCTGAGCCTCCCAAGTACAGGGATTACAGGTGTGTGCCACTGTGCCTGACTACATACTGTGTTCTTTATACCTTCTGGACACCTGACCTTTGACTGAAACATATTTTGCAAATATTATCTCTACTATGTGGCCTATTCATTCTGCTCTTGTAACCAAAAGTTCTTGATGAAATGTAACCTCAATTTTTCTTTTACAATTATTCTCTTTTGTGTCTTGTCCAAAAAATCTTTAGCCAATACCAAGATAATCTTGGTATATAGTTTTAATTATAATATTTAGGTCAATGATCCATATTATCCATGGCATGAGATGAGAGATCAAAATTAATTTTTCCCACATACATATTTAGTTGTTTCAAGACCATTTGTTAAAAAGATTTCTTTTCCTCAATGGATTCTTCTGGTACCTTTTGGGAAATTAAATGTTCATATAAGTGTGGTTCCATTTCTAGGCTCTCTAATCTGATATTTCCTTATACCATTATCACTCAGCCTTAAAACATATTGAAAATATAGATTCCAATCCCACCCCAGACCTATTGAATAAGAATCTCAGGAGGGGTCCAGAAATATGACTTCTAAGGAGCTCCTAGATTGATAGTTACTATTAATGTTATTATTATTACTGTGGTACTAGGGATTGAACCCCAGGGGCATTCTACCTCCAAGCTACTCCACTAGCCCTAGTTTATTTTTTATTTAATTAATTAATTAATTTATTTATTTATTTATTTATTTTGTGTGTGGGAGGGGGTATTAGGGCTTGAACCCAGGGGAATTCTACCTCCAAACTACACCCTCAGCCCTATTTTATTTTTTATTTGAAGCAGGGTCTCACTAAGTTGTGGAGGATCTCACTAAGTAGCTGAGGCTGGCTGCGAACCTGTGATCTTCCTGTCTCAGCCTCCCAAGTACTGGGATTACAAGGGTGCTCCATCATGCCCAGCTTTTTTTTTTCAGTATGGATTGAACCCAGAGGCAATCTACCTCTGAGCTATTCCCCTAGTCCTATTTTTTATTCTTTATTTTGAAACAGGGTCTCACTAAGTTGTGGAGGGCCTTACTAAGTAGCTGAAGCTGGCCACGAACCCAGATCCTCTGGTCTCAGCTTGGAATTATAAGCATGCACCACCATGCCCAGCCCAGCTCATTTTTTATTTTGAAATAGGGTCTTGCTGGATGGCTGAGGTTTTCCTCAAACCTGTGATCCTCCTGTCTCAGCCTCCCAAGTACTTGGATTTCAGGCGTGCATCATCACACCTGGCAGTTTATTATTCATGCTAACGTTTGAGAAGAATTATAATTATCTTAATACTATCTTCCTGTAAAATCAACACAAAATAAGGAACTTACAAACTTACGGTCCATTTGGAAAGAGCAATGAATTTGGAATTAGGAAGCCTGAGTTCTAATTCTAGACTTGCTGTTCAGTAATTAGACATTACTTTATTTATCAATATCTGAGTTTCTTCACATATAAAACAAGAGGATAGGACTAACTCAGGTCATTCAAGTATGGGTTGAGTACCCACAGTGTCCTAGGAATTGCTGATACAAAGAGGAATAAGGCATGTGCCCTCAAAAAGAACACAAACTATATCAGTGCTGCCCAAAAGAACTTTATACAATAATGTAAATTCTCTGTATCTGAGCTGCTTAATACAGCATCATATGTGGCTATTAATTATTTGAAATGTGGCTAGTGAGACCATGAAATTTCATTTTAATTTGTATATAATTTTAAGTAATTTAAGTTTAAATTTAAAGAACTGTACATGGCTAGTAATTACCATACTGGAGAACACAGGAAATAGAATATGTGGCCTCTAGCCAAAGGTTGTGGCTCATACGTGGAATCCCAGTGATGCCAGAGATGCTAAGGCAGGAGGATGGTAAGTTTAAGGCCAGCCTTATTCTGACCCTGTCTCAAAAAAAAAAAAGTAGATGGATTCTTTGTTCTATTTTTGTAACTTCTAATGAGTCTACACATATTTAAAATACAAAGTTTTCAGAAGTGAATTAGGGTATTGTGTGGGGGAGAGAACTGGAGAACGACTACTCTAGGGACTCAGCTTGATAAGACTATACCCATCCTGGTGGTAACTGCCACTTTGCTGACCAGGTAACCCTGGCGCACACTTGAAACACTACAGGATATACAAAGTCATTAAGGTAAGTCAGCTGAGCATTTTGTGCTGGCCACTGATGCCTGGACTGTTTCTCTCTAACATGTGACATAATAATCGTTTTTTGTTTTGTTTTTGAGAAAGTCCAGGTACATTCTGCCTGACCAAGGAGCACCTTTGTCTAGCTTAGCATATAAGCTCCTTCCTCCTGCCTCAGGGTCCAGGGATCCTCCTGTCTTGTTGCTGCCCAACACATACTTCTGTCCATGAGTCACTAATAAATTGCATTTTGTACAATCCTGGACTCATCTGCCTCTTTCTTTGGTATCTCAGCACTGACTGCTTTGGTGGCTAGTGCCCACATACTGGGTTTTCCTGAAGCAAATACTAACAGTCATGGAGTTTCTTCAATGGATAATGAAAATGTTTTAAAGTTGACTGTGGTGATGACTGCACAATTCTACAAACAAAGTAAACACCACTGGAGTGTACTATTGTGTGTAGGGGGAAGGGCAATGGGGATTGAACCCAGGGGCATTCTACCTCTGAGATACACCCCTAACCTTATATTATTTTTTATTTTGAGTCAGGGTCTCACCAAGTTACTGTGTGCTGCTGATCTCAAACCCATAATCCTCCTGTCTTTGCCTCCCAAATACTGGGATTATAGGTGTGCACTACCACACCTAGCTTGGCACATATATTTTAAATAAGTGATCTGCATGATATGCAAATGATATCTCAGTACAGCTATTTTTGTTTTGTTTTGTTTTGTGGTACTAGGAATGACCCCAGGGGCATTCTATCTCCAAGCTACACCCCCAGCCTATTTTATTTTTTATTTTGAAACAGGTTCTCACTAAGTTGCTGAGGGCCTTGCTAAGTTGCTGAGACTGTTCTCAAACCAGTGATCCTCTTATCTCAGCCTCCCAAATACTGGGATTACTGGTGTGTGCCACCATGCCCAAATTGGAATTTATCAAATTAAGAACTTTTGTACTTCAAATGACACCACCAAAAAAGTGAAAACCCAAAAAACAGGAGAAATATATGTTTTTTTTTATTTATTTATTTTGGTACTGGGAATTAAACTCAGAGGCATTCTACCTCTAAGCTACACCCCTAACCCTTTTTCTTATCTTCTGTTTTCAAACAGAATCTCACTAGGTTACTGAGAGTTTTACTGAATTGTGGAGGCTGTCCTCAAACCTTGGATCCTCCTGTCTCAGGCTCCTAAGTACTGGGATTACAGGTGTGCACCACCGCACCAGGCAAGAGAAACTATTTACAAATCATAAATCCAATAAAGAGTTGTATTTAGAATATATGCAGAACTTTTACAACTTAATAATAAAAAGACAACTCTAGCAGGCATTGTGGTGTACCCTTGTAATCCCAGTACTTGGGAGGCTGAGTCAGAAGGACTGCAGGTTTGCAGCCAGCCTCAGCTACTTAGTGAGGCCTTCTGCAACTAAGTGAGAACCTGTTTCAAATAAAGAATAGAAAATAGAGCTGGAGATGTCACTGAGAGGTAGAATGCTTCTGGGTTTTATCCCCAGTTCTGGAAAAAAAAAAAAAAAAAAAAAGACAACTCTATTAAAAAATGAGCAAAGAGTGGCTGGGGATGTTGTTCAATAGTAGAACATGTGAACAAGGCCCTGGGTTCAATCCCCAGCAAGGAAGGGATGAAAAAAGAAAAGAAGACAGTCAAAGGATTTTTAAAAGTAATTTTATTGGTACATATTAAGTATAAAACATAGGGAGATTCAAAGTGATGCATTTACATGCGCACACGTTACTTAGTGTGTCTCCCTGTGCAGATCCCATCCCACCCCCTCCTCCCCTCCCTCTATACATTAGCAAAATCAGTCGTGATACCTTCATGTATGAACATAACATTATTTAATGTTTCCTTCCACAAGCCTCCTTTTTCTCCATCCCCTTCTACTATTCTCCTGGATCTCTCTCCTCTTTTGTCTAAAGTCTCTTTTCTTTCCTATTTTCTCTCTAGCTTTCACATATGAGAGAAAACATACAACCCTTGATTTTCTGAGATTGGCTGATCTCATGTAGCACAATGTTCTCAAGTTCTCTCCATTTTCCTACAAATGACATAATTTAGTTCTTCTGTATGGCTCAGTAAGACTCCATTGTGTAAAACACCATATTTTCTCTATCCATGTATTAACAGACACCTAAGTGGGTTCCATAATTAGGCAAAAGATTTCAATAGCTAGTCTCCAAAGAAGATGTACAAATGGCCAATAAGCACATGAAAAGATGCTGTACTCGTCAGGTTTTTGTCACTGTGACCAAAACCCCTCACAAGAGGGACTTAAAGGAAAAAACGTTTATTTGGCTCACAAAGGTCCCGTACATGGTCTCCTGGCTCCGAGGCAGAAACATCATGGCAGGAGAGAGCGATGGAGGACAGCTACCTGGCTAGCCATGATGCTAAGAAAGAAGGGACAAAGATACAGTCCCCAAAGCCACACTCCCACTGATCGACCTCCTTCAGCCATATGCTTCCTGCCTACAGTTAGCACCCAGTAAACCCACTGAAATTATTAATCCATCCATCAATGGACTCATCCACAGTGAAATTAGAGCCCTGACTCAATTATTTCACCTCTGAACACTGCTGCATTGCCAACACATGAGCTTTTCTGAGGGACATTCCATATCTAAACTGGAACAGATGCTCAACCTTACTGACCATTAGGGAAACAAGAGCTGGGCATTGGTGGTGCATGCCTGTAATCCCAGTGCTTGGAAGGCTGAGGCAGGAGGATTGTAGGTTGAAGAACAGCCTCAGCAAGTAGTGAGACTCGCATCAACTTAGTCAGACACTGTTTCAAAAAAAATTGGGCTGGGGTATAACTTGAAGGTAGATTGCCCCTGAGTTCAATCCCCAATACCCCCCCCCCCCACACACACACACACATAAGGATGGCTAAAATTAAAAAGGTAGCCAGACATGGTGGCCCATACCTGTAATCCCAGTACTTGTGAGGCTGAGACAGGAGGATCGCAGATTTGAGGACAGCCTCAGCAAGTAGTGAGACTCTCATCAACCTAGCAAGCCTCTGTTCAAAAATAAAAATAAAAATCAGGCTGGGGGTGTAGCTCAGAGGTAGAATACCCCTGGGTCCAACCTCCAATACCATAAAAGAAAACAATTTTAAAAGGCCAATAAAAATTGTTGATGAGAATGTAGTGAAATTGGAGTCCTCTTATATTGCTGGTAGGATTGAAAATGGTAGAACCACTTTGGAAAACAGTTTGGTATTTCCTCAGAATTTAAACACACACTTACCACATGACTCTTACTCCTAGGTGTGTGTGTGTGTGTGTGTGTGTGTGTGTGTGTGTATGTGTGTGTATCATATATATATATATATATATATATATATATATATATATATATATATATATCCAAGACCATTGAAAACATTCACACAAAAATGTGTATACATATGTTCACACAAGCAATATTTATAAGAGCCTAAAGGTGGAAACAACCCAAATGTGTATCAACTGATGAAGGGAAAAAAAATGTTGTATATTCACACAACAGAATACTATGAAGTACTTATACATACTATAGGATGGTTGAACTTAAACACTATGCTGAGTAGATAGTTACAGAAGACCACATGTTGTATGATTCTACTTATATTAAATGTCTAGAATAGGAAAATCTATAGACACAGAAAGTAGATTAGTGTTTATCAGGGGCTGGGAAGATGGGGAATGACTGCTAGTGTGTAGAGGTTTCCCTGTAGGGTGATGAAAGAGTCTAAGAGTATGGTAATAGTTGCACAACTCTGTAAATACACTAAAAACTACTGGATTACATTATGTGTAAGAGTGTGTGTGTGTGTGTGTGTGTGTGTGTGTGTGTGTGTGTGTCACTAAGGATTGAACCCAGAAGCATTTTAGCTCTGAGTTACACCCCCAGCCCTTTTATTTTTTGTTTTGAAGCAGGGTTTTGCTAGCTTGCTAAGTCTAAGTTGCTGATGCTGGTCTTGAATATCCTGTCTCCCTGTCTCAGCCTACCAAGTACTGGGATTACAGATCTGTGATACCAAGTTCAAGATTGTTTTGGTTTTTTGAAACAGGGTCTAAGTTGCTGAGGGCCTGGCTAAGTTGCTGAGGCTGGCCTCAAACCTGCTATTCTCCTGTCTCTGCCTCCCAAATATTAGGATTACAGTTGTGTGCCGCCATGCCAATCTCTTAGCTTACATTTTAAATGGGTGAAGTTTATACTATATGAATTGTATCTAATCAAGCTGCTAGAAAAGGAATTCTTTGATAAAAGTATCTGGATAATTTGAAATTCCCTACTCATTCACCTTTTTTTTTTTTTTCTATCAGATGATATACATTTGATTTCTTTCAGCATATACTTCCAAAATTCCATTTAGTTACCAATCATATCTAATCTCACCAATATGAGGAAAATGTGAAGCAACCAGAACAAGGTTTGGTATTCACTTAGGAGAAAACCTAGCTGTTCAGTGGCAAACTATGTTTCTTCCCACCAAGAAGCAAACTGCAGAAGTGGGAAAGTTTATTTTAAATTGTGTCTTTAGATATAAAAGACAAAAATCTAATTTTTTTGTGGGGGGGGGGTGCTAGGGATGGAACTCAGGGGCTTTCTACCTCCATGCTATACCCTCAGACCTATTTTATATATTTTTTGGAAACAGGGTCTCATTAAGTTACAGGGAACCTCACTAAATTGCTGAGGATGGCTTTGAACCTGTGATCCTCCTATCTCAGCCTCCCAAGTACTGGGATTACAAGCATGAGCCACCACGCCCAGTCAGTACTGGGGATTGAACCCAGGGGTTTTCTACCTCCAAACTACACCCACAGCCGTATTTTATTCTTTATTTTGAAACAGGGCCTCACTAAGTTGCTGAGGCTGGCCTAGAAGAACCTGTGATACTACTGTCTCAGCCTCCCAAGTACTGGGATTACGGGTGCATGCCACAAAAACTCTTTGTAAAAACTGTATATGAAGAACCAATGCCCCTCTGTTTTTAACAATCTGGTCATATCAATCCAGACATTTTCCCACATACGCCCAAGCAATTTCTTATGTAGATACTAAATTAACTGTTGCACTGAAAGAATAAGACACATAAAATTCAAACACTATATTTTCCACTACCAATTCAAATCTCTATATGCTGATCCTACTCCATGGACAAAGTTTAGGGCAGATCCCATGACTTTACTGGTCATAATTATATAACAAAAAAATCCCCTAGAAGTTTTTAGTCACCAATACCCACTGAGAACATCTTGAAACAGTTCCCTTGATCCTCACAGTATTTTACATTCTCCCTCTTCCCCCAGTTTCTGCCTCTACTTCCTAGCTCAAGTCTCTTCCTGCAGAGGCATCTTTGACTGTCAGGAAGACCTATGGCAGTGTGCCTAGATCAGCTCTCTCTTGATCTGATCACTGCTAATCCAGAGAAACTCCAGCAATTCCTGGAAATGTATCCTACAGGTGTAGTTATATATGCACAAAAAGACATTTAGTCAAGGATATTCATTTTGTTCCTTTTATTGGAAAAAGGAACTTAGAAACCAAGATCTTGGTTCTAGGTGTACTCATGGCTACTGGGGTGTCACTGCTTCTAAGACTTCTCTATAGACAGAGCTTACAAATATATGTATGTCTACTGACTTATGTTGACATACATACCTACATTCACTTTTGAATCTATATTTATATTAAAATAAACATGCCAAGCTTTCATAACTGTCTTCTTCACTGGACAGTCTCACCCACCCACTTCCACGTAGTATACTACCATAACATACAGAGAAGCAGGATTAACTAGCAGATCATGACATCTACATTTCCCTCTTCCTCTCTAATTTAGATCAGTTCTCCCTTCCTTACCAGCTAGTTCACCTTTTGAAAAATTCACCTATTTTCCCAATAAAATGACTTTTCCACTTTGCTCTGCTTACCCAAATCCTGCCAATGCTTTAATGTCAGTCCAAGTCTGTCTTCTATAAAATCTTACCTAATACTTCTAGCTAACATGGTAAACCCTCTTCCTATGCTCAACTCTATTACTCTCACCATTACAGACACTTGCTAGATAGTATCTCTTTTCTCTCATATATTTTATCTTTCTCTATTAGTGTTTTCCCATTAATATATATCTTTATTCAATTTAAAAGGCAAAGATTATTTGTTTTTTCCTGACTGTCTAACTCTAACTCCCTCTTGGTGTTCCTTTTCTCCCTCCCAACCATCTAGCTTCTTTTTTTTTTATTGCGGTACTGGGGATTGAACCCAGGGGCATTCTACCTCCAAGCTACACCCCAGTCCTATTTTTTTTATTCTTTATTTTGAAACAGGGTCTCACTAAGTTTCAGAGGGCCTCACTAAGTAGCTGAGGCTGGCCATGAACCCGGATCCTCCTGTCTCAGCCTCCCAAGTACTACGATTACAAGCGTGCGCCACCACGACCCGCTCCATCCAGCTTCTTGAACAACTAGATTACGCTCATTGTCCCCTCTTCCTCACTCCCTAATTACTCTTCAATGAGCTGTCACCTGATTTTTATTCCCAAAACTGCTTATCCCAGAAGCCGGGCATGGTGGCGCATACTTGTAATCCCAGCATTTGGGAGGTTGAAACTGGAGGATTCGGGTTCACGGCCAACCTCAGCTACGTAGTGAGGCTCTACATAGTGAGGCTCTCCGCAACTTAGTGAGACCCTGTTTCAAAATAAAGAATAAAAAATAGGGCTGGGGGGTATAGCTTGGACGTAGAATGCCCCGAGTTCAATCCCCAGTACCGCAAAAAAAAAAAAAAAAAAAAAAAAAAAAAC
>PVLC010033415.1:0-17550 GCA_004027655.1 Graphiurus murinus | reverse complement strand
GGGAGGTGGAATACCCCTGGATTCAATCCCCAGTTACCCCCCCCCCAAAAGAAAAAGAGTGCATGTGTCTGTTTTGTTTTGTTTTTGAGGTCCTTTTTTTTTTTTCCAGTAGTGGGGATTGAACCCAGGGGCAATGTACCTCCGAGCTACACCCCCAGTCCTATTTTTATTCTATATTTTGAAACAGGGTCTCACTAAGTTGCGGAGGGCCTCACTAAGTAGCTGAGGCTGGCCATGAATCCAGATCCTCTGGTCTCAACCTCCCCAGTTCTGGGATTACAAGCATGTACCACCATCCCCGGCTTGTAATTCAGTTTTATTTCTAATTTGGAAACAGTCTCACTAGGTTGATGAGAATCTCACTACTTGCTGAGGCTGTCCTTGAACCTGTGCTCCTCCTGTCTCCCAAGTACAGGGATTACAGGTGTGCACCACCACGCCCGGCCAGGACGGGTGTTTTCATTAATATTACTGGAGATTGTCTTGAAAACTGTACTAATGTGGTAGCTACTAGCCTTATGTGACTAGTAAATTTACGTTAGTTGAAATTAAGTAAAACTTAAGATTCACTTTTTCAGTGTTTTGGACACGTTTCAAGCATTCAAGGAATAGAATATTTCTTTTGTGTGTGTGTGTGTGGTACTGGGGATTGAACTCAGGGGCATTCTACCTCTGAGCTACATCCCCAGTCCTATTTCTTATTCTTTATTTTGAAACAGGGTCTCACTAAGTAGCTGAGGCTGGCCGCAAACCCGGATCCTCCAGTCTCAGCCTCCAAATGCTGGGATTACAAGCATGCACCACCATGCCCAGCTTTAGAATATTTCCATCATAGAAAGTTCTGTTCGTAGCACTGTTATAGAGGGTTTTGCTAACAATACTGTGTTGGACTACACATTTGTAGCCACTTTTCTTTTCTTTTCTTTTTTTTTTTTTGCGGTACTGGGGATTGAACTCAGGGGCATTCTACCTTGGAGCTATACCCCCAGCCCTATTTTTTTATACTTTATTTTGAAACAGGATCTCACTAAGTTTCAGAGTGCCTCACTAGGTAGCTGAGGCTGGCCGCAAACCTGGATCCTCCAGTCTCAGCCTCCCAAATGCTAGGATTACAAGCGTGTGCCACCATGCCCGGCCTTGTAGCCACTTTTCTCATTTTTAAAGTCAACACCTTTTTTGCCCTGAGTTCCACTAAAAGAGTTGTTATAGCCGGGCATGGTGGCTCATGCTTGTAATCCCAGCATTTGGGAGGCTGACTGGAGGATCCCGGTTCGCAGCCAGCCTCAGCTGCCTAGTGAGGCACTCTGAAACTTAGTGAGACCCTGTTTCAAAATAAAGAATAAAAAATAGGGCTGGAGCCGGGCATGGTGGCGCACGCTTATAATCCCAGCATTCGGGAGGCTGAGACCGGAGGATCCGGGTTCAAGGCCAGCCTCAGCTACCTAGTGAGGCACTCCGCAACTTAGTGAGACTCGGTTTCAAAATAAAGACTAAAAAATAGGGGTGGGGGTGTAGCTCGGAGGTAGAATGCCCCTGAGTTCAATCCCCAGTACTGAAAAAAACAAAACAAAAAAAAACCACCTACAATCCCAGTTCTTGGGAGGCTGAGACAGGATCGAAGGTTTGAGGACAGCATCAGCAACTTAGTGAGACCCTCTGCAATTTAGTGAGATCCTATTTCAAAATAAAATAGGGCTAGGGTGTAGCTCAGGCAGAATGCTCCTGAGTTCAATCCCAAGTGCCACACACACACCCAAAAAAGTACTTAAAAGTCCTCTTCTAGCCGGGTGTGGTGGCGCATGCTTGTAATCCCAGCATTCGGGAGGCTGAGACTAGAGGATCCCGGTTCTCGGCCAGCCTCAGCTACCTAGCGAGGCACTCTCTAACTTAGTGAGACCCGGTTTCAAAATAAAGAATAAAAAATAGGGCTGGGGGTATAGCTTGGAGGTAGAATGCCCCTGAGTTCAATCCCTAGTACCGCAAAAAAAAAAAAAAAAAAGTCCTCTGCTGCTGGGTGTGGTGGTACACGCTTATAATCCCAGTACTTAGGGGGCTGAGACAGGAGGATCAGCGTTTTCGGCTAGCCTCAACTACTTAGTGAGGCCCTCCACAACTTAGTGCGACTCTGTTTCAAAATAAGGAATAAGAAATAGGACTGTGAGGTGTAGCTTGGAGGTAAAATGACCTTGAGTTCAATCCCCAGTACCACAGGAAAAAAAAAAAAAAAAAGAATTAAAAATAGAGCTGGGGTTGGAGCTCAGAGGTAGAATGCCCCTGGGTTCAATTCCCAGTACCGGGGTGGGTCTTCTGCTAAACCTAGAAGACATAATGGCAAGAAATAGTGGAAGAAAATGAAAAGTTCAGCCGGGCGTGGTAGCACACGCTTGTAATCCCAGCATTTGGGAGGCTGAGACCGGAGGATCCGGGTTCGCGGCCAGCCTCAGCTACCTAGTGAGGCATTCTGCAACTTAGTGAGACTCGGTTTCAAAATAAAGAATAAAAAATAGGGCTGGGGGTGTAGCTCAGAGGTAGAATGCCCCTGAGTTCAATCCCCAGTACTGCAAAAAAAAAAAAAAAAAAGTTCACCACAAAATGAGTAAGTGTGAAAATAATGGCATTTGGTGAAGGAGCACCATCAAGTATTCTTGGTTTCAGCTAGTGATGTCCTGGCCTTCAGCTCTTCTTTGAAGCATAAGGCAAAAGTTGTAGGTACGTGGCTACTGTTAACTAGCAAGGGAACAAGGGTTTTAATTGCCCAGTTTATAAACTAGAGTTAATAATCTCTGCAATGTATTCTCACAGGATGATAGACTAGAATGAGGTAATAGTTGTGAAAGTGTTTTTACAGTGAAACACTATATAATGAAAGGCGAGTGCCATTTGCAACTAAAAGTGTTTAAAATTTATTTAAAATGTGATAGTTAAGCTTTCCTTATTTATTTGCTTTATACGTTTATATTTATTTTTCTTTTATTATTTTTGATGCTGATGCACTTCCAAAATAAAAGTAGTTTGTGTGTGTGTGGTACTGGGAATGGAACCCAGGAACATTCTACCTTTGAATTATACCCCCATCCCTATTTTATTCTCTTTGTTTTGTGTGTGTGGTACTAGAGATGAAATCCAGTGATATTCTACCGCTGAACTACACCCTCAGCCCTATTTTATTTATTTTTTTTTTTGCGGTACTGGGGATTGAACGAAGGGGCATTCTACCTCTGAGCTACACCCCTAGTCCTATTTTATTCTTTATTTTGAAACAGGGTCTCACTAAGTTGCAGAGTGCTTCACTAAGTAGCTGAGGCTGGCTGCGAACCTGGATCCTCCTGTCTCAGCCTCCCAAACAAACGTGTGCCACCACGCCTGGCTTATTTTATTTTATTTTGAAACAAGTTCTCACTAAGTTGCAGAGGGCCTAAGTTACTTGAGGCTGGCCATAAACCTGAAATCCTCCTGTGCCATTCTCCCAAGCACTGGGATTATAAGTGTGTGCCACCTTGCCCAGCTAAAAGTATTTAAAAGTAGTCTTATGCCGGGCGTGGTGGCGCATGCTTGTAATCTCAGTACTTGGGAGGCTAAGACCAGAGGATCTGGGTTCATGGCTAGCCTTAGCTACTTAGTGAGGCCCTCCGCAACTTAGTGAGACGCTGTTTCAAAATAAAGAAGAAAAAAATAGGGCTAGAGGTGTAGTTCAGAGGTAGAATGCTCCAGGATTCAATCTCCAGTACTGCAAAAAAAAGTCTTTTCATTTGATGTGGAAAGAGATCATAGATGGACAGTGGAGAGTGGGAAAGGAGGGATTCCCTCAACAGGTAACCAGCAGAATGTAAAAGGATATAAAGTTAGGTACAAATTGTAGAAGTATTCTAGCAGTGCAAAACTGCAGGCTCTTTTAACATTTTTAATGTATGATTGAATAAAAGGAAAAATAATGTATATGGGAAATAGTTAACTGGAGGGAATTGTTTTAGGATGACTTTTTTTTTTTTTTTCCAGTACTTGGGATTGAACTCAGAGGCATTCTACCTCCGAGCTATACCCCCAGCCCTATTTTTTATTCTTTATTTTGAAACAGGGTCTCACTAAGTTGCGGAGGGCCTCACTAGGTAGCTGAGGCGGACTGTGAACCCGAATCCTCCAGTCTCGGCCTCCCAAATTCTGGGATTACAAGCGTGCACCACCACGCCGGGCTTTGTTTGTTTTTGGTGCTGGGGATTGAGCCCAAGGCCTTGAGCATGCTAAGATTGTACTCTACCACTGAGCTACACCCCTAACTCTGAATATGTGTTTAATAAAGCAGATATAATTACTTAGGAAGTAGATGCCTGAATAAAGCAATATATCCATGATACTTTGTGTGTGTGTGTGTGTGTGTGTATGTATGTGTTTAATAAAACAGATATAATTACTTAGGAAGTGTATGCCCAAATAAAGCAATGTATCCATGAGACCTTTGTGTGTGTGTGTGTGTGTGTGTGTGTGTGTGTGAGAGAGATACCAAAGATGGAACCTAAGGGCATTCTATCTCCTAGCTACACCCCCAACCCTATTTTTTAATTCTTTATTTTGAAACATGGTCTCACTAGGTTGATGAGAGTCTCGCTAGTTGTTGGGACTCTCCTCCAACCTGTGATCCTCCTGTCTCTCAGCCTCCCAAGTACTGGGATTACACATGTGTGCTACCACTCCCAGCTTCCATGAGACTTTTTTTTTCCCGGTACTGAGGGTTGAACCCAGGGACATTCTACCTCCTAGCTACACCCCCAGTCCTATTTTTCATTCTTTATTTTGAAACAGGGTCTCACTAAGTTGCAGAAGGCCTCACTAAGTAACTGAGGCTGGCTACGAACCCCCAGTCCTCCTGTCTCAGCCTCCCATGTATTGGGATTACAAGTGTGCGCCACCATGCCCGGCTTCCATGATTTAAAGCGTCATCACTTCCTTAGAAAGTGCAGACACTAAACTGGGCATGTTGGCACATGCTTGTAATCCCAGTACTTGGGAGGCTGAGACGAGAGGATCGCAGGTTTGCGACCAGCCTCAACTGTTTAGTGAGACCCTCTGCAACTTAGACCCTGTTTCAAAAATAAAGAATAAAAAATAGGGTTGGGGGTGTAGCTCAGAGGTAGAATGCCCCGGGGTTCAATCCCCAGTACCTCAAAAAGTAAAAATAAAAATAAAGTACAAGCACTAAATTGAATTGGAAAAGAAAAATCCTTTATTTGGTTTTCATATTCTCTGCCTGGGCTCTCCAGAGAGATTGGTCTACTTTAAGTTATATTTACATTTTTGTAACCAACTGTTGTTTTTGTTTTGTTTTTTTTTCCAGATAACAAGAATTAGATAAGTTGTAGTTTTACAGAAAATAAAATCTAGATAATGATTGGCACATTTTTCCTATTTATTTATTTATTTTATTTACTTATTTTGTGGTACTGGGGATTGAACCCAGAGGCAGTCTACCTCTGAGCTATACCCCCAGCCCTATTTTCTTATTTCGAAACAGGGTCTGAGTTGCAGAGGACCTCGCTAAGTTACTGAGACTGGCCAGGAACCTGTGATCCTCCTGTCTCAGCCTCCCAAGTACTGGAATTACAGGCATGCGCCACTACATCTATCTCAATTTAAAGCCTTTCAGTCAGCTGGGTGTGGTGGTGCATGCTTATAATCCCAGTACCTGGGAGGCTGAGACAGGAGGATCACAGGTTAAAGGCAGCCTCAGCAACTTAGACTCTCAGTAACTTAGCTAGACCCTGTTTCCAAAAGAAATACAATTGGTCTGGGGGTATAGCTCAGAGGTAGAAGGCCCCTGGGTTCTATCCCCAGTACCACACACACACAATAAAAAATAAAGCCTTTCAGTCATCTTCTAATGAAGGTGGTCACTGAAAAGTGCCTCTTTGGGCATCTTTTGAACCTTTATTTCTGTATTCAATGGTTGCTTTTTAAACTTCTACATTGTATGACTTCTATTTTTTTTTTTTTTTTCTTTTTTTGAGTACTGGGGATTGAACTCAGGGGCATTCTACCTCCGAGCTATACCCCCAGCCCTATTTTTCTTTATTTTGAAACAGGGTCTCACTAAGTTGCAGAGTGCCTCACTAGGTGGCTGAGGCTGGCTGTGAACTGGGATCTTCCGGTCTCAGCCTCCCGAATGCTGGGATTACAAGCGTGCGCCACCACGCCTAGTTTATTGTATGACTTCTGTAAGAAAGAAAATAGCCAAGTACAGTGGCGCACGCCAGTGATCCCAGTACTTGGGAGGCTGAGATGGATGGATCTCAGGTTCGAGGCTAGCCTCAGTAATTTAGTGATACCTTCAGCAACATAGTGAGACCATGTTTCAAAATAAAAAGTAAAAGGGCTGGGAGTGTAACTTGGATTTAGAATGCCCCTGATTTAATCCCCAGTACCAAAATATTAAAAGGAAGCAAATAGTCTAGTGTGGTGGCGCACACTTGTAATCCCTAAGTTGCTGAGGCTGGCTTCAAACCTGAGATCCTCCTGTCTCGGCTTAAAGATTGACTTTTTTTTTTTTTTTGGTGGTGGTACTGGGGATTGAACTCAGGGGCATTCTACCTCCGAGCTATACCCCCAGCCCTATTTTTTATTCTTTATTTTGAAACCGAGTCTCACTAAGTTGCGCAGTGCCTCACTAGGTAGCTGAGGCTGACCTCGAACCCGGATCCTCCGGTCTCAGCCTCCCGAATGCTGGGATTACAAGCGTGCGCCACCACGCCCGGCTAAATATTGACTTCTAAGTTGGAGGCAACAAATACGGAAAGTGGAATAGTAGGAATCTTAGACATTGGGCAGAACTGAGTTGGACTAAAGAGAGATAACTGCAATAACCTGCTCCCCTCTGAGGGCCAGTGCGTGACACTGTTCTGGCTGCCGTCCTGAGTGGAACTATTTCCAACAGGACAGTGAAGCAGGAGGCTTCCTGTCAGATAGCTGCACCCAGAAGAAGGTCTGTTACAGAAAGAGCAGCATGCTGATGGTGGAGGATTTTGTTCTGAGCAGCCCTTAGAAGTAATGAGAAACCTGTTCTCTAGAGCTGTACTGGCTGCCTTTTGACTACAGTTTTAAAAGCACTGATTTGATCTCCAGAATCTTAAGCAGTTTGGGACTATCTATATTACTGCTAAGACTACTTCTTAAACTACTTTTGAAGACGTTGGGATAGCCAGGTGTGGAAATGCATACCTGTAATCCCAGTAGGCCTTTAGGTCAATGCTGCATTTTTTGGTAACAAGTAGAGAATCCCCTATAAAGAATTGTAAGCTGTGTAGCAGGATGAAATGCTGACCATTCCATTACATGGTAGCACATTTGACCTAAGAAGCCAGTACTGAAAAAAAATAAAGTTAAAAAAAAAGAAGCCATTCCTGTTTCAAGGTCTTGGTCAGCCAGCTGTCGTGGCACATGCTTGTATTCCTGGTACTTGGGAGGCTGAGACAGGAGGATCCAGGTTCATGGCCAACCTCAGCTACTTAGTGAGGCCCTCTGCAACTTAGTGAGACCTTGTTTCAAAATAAAGAATAACAAATAGGGCTGGGGTTGTAGCTCAGAGGTAGAATGCCCCTGGGTTCCATCCCCAGTACTGCAAAAAAAAAAAGTCTTGGTCAGATGGTTTTCTGCAGAAGACATGGATTCACCCTTGAGGAAAAAACCAGGAGTGGGGAGGTGTTAAAATCTAGATCTTATAACTCAGAATTACAGGGAATGAAGGAAATGAGCCAATATGATTTGGTTATTCAACATAGTCTTCCGGGGATACTTGCACAAACTGCTGGAGGAAAAACAAAATGGACAATAGATTGCTAGTGGGTGTGTATCTTATGTTTACTTTTATTTGAGGGAGGATAAAGAATGTCAATAAGTTATAATAAATCTTCTTAATCTATTTCCTCAAGGCAAAAGAATGCATGTGCAGTTGTCCACCAGCCGGCTTCGAACTGCTCCTGGGATGGGGGACCAGAGTGGCTGCTATCGGTGTGGGAAAGAGGGACACTGGTCCAAAGAGTGCCCAGTAGACCGTACTGGGCGTGTGGCAGACTTTACTGAGCAGTACAATGAACAGTATGGAGCAGTGCGCACGCCCTACACCATGGGCTACGGGGAATCCATGTATTACAACGATGCCTATGGAGCACTCGACTACTATAAGCGCTACCGAGTCCGCTCTTATGAAGCGGTGGCGGCGGCAGCCGCTGCTTCTGCATATAACTATGCAGAGCAGGGCATGTCTCATCTGCCTCAAGTCCAGAGCTCAGCTGTGACCAGTCACCTCAACTCTACTTCTGTTGATCCCTATGATAGACACTTATTGCCGAACTCTGGTGCTGCTGCCACCTCAGCTGCTATGGCTGCTGCTGCTGCCACCTCTTCTTCCTATTATGGAAGGGACAGGAGCCCGCTGCGTCGTGCTGCAGCTGTGCTCCCCACAGTTGGAGAGGGCTATGGTTATGGGCCAGAGAGTGAGCTGTCTCAGGCTTCAGCAGCTACCCGGAATTCTTTGTATGACATGGCCCGATATGAGCGGGAGCAGTATGTGGACCGAGCACGGTACTCAGCCTTTTAAAAACTGGAGGTGAGAGTGGGAAGCACACTGTGGTTGAGATTCCATCTAGTTCCCTTGCAGAAATGATAAGATACAATACTTCCCTTGCAGATAGGACCCTTGTTTCATAAAGGCTACAGCCACCTGTTTGCTATTGGGACAGTATCCAAAAAAAGTACAAAATTATGTGTTAAGTCTTCAATATTTCTCTGCCTTAGATTGCAGGTTAATTTGTCCCATTGAGGTTTGTTTGTTCCTTCTGAAAGGAACAATTTGTGAGGGATGCTATTCTTTAATCAGTTTGTAAGCACATTTAAGTTACAGAAAAGCATTTAAGAGAACTAACATTTGTCCGCTGCCCTTTGTGTATATTGTTATCATACAAGGAATGGAACTAAGGCTCAAAGAGGTTCAGTACTTTGCCTAGTTATTTGGTATAAGATGTAGAGCCCAAATTCAAACTCACACCTATATGACTCTAAAACCCAGACTCTTTCTACCATCAAAGTCACTGTAAAAGATAGAGGTTGAGGAGTTAGTAATTGCTGATAAAACGATTTCTTGGGTCATTAGCCTCTATCAAAGGCAGCTGTTCAAGTACCATATCTGCAAATCAGATAAAGTCTTATGAATGTTTAGTTTAGTTCTGAGACAATTGTTAGCTGAATGTTTGATGCTGTATTCCATACAGTTCTTCCTTATTCAGATTCAGAGCATGTTTTGTATGAGCACTTAAGCCCTAGTTCTTTAGCAATTTTTTGTTTGTTTGTTTGTTTTATGATTGAAAGGAAGACTTACGGATTAACTGGCAATTTTCTGACATAGTAAGATCCCATAAGTGGTACCTGAAAATAATGTTCCCTAATTCAGGAAATGTACACCAAAAAATGTTAAAATTGCAAGAATGATTATGAGTAACAGAGTAGAAATGGCATCATAACAGCTTTCTTTTCTCATGGTTTTCTTTGTTTTAAAATTGAGCATCAGTTGGATTGGAGCCCCAGTAACAAGGTTAAACTGAGTTACCAACTGAGCTTCCAGGCTTCCTGCTTATCTCCTCTTTGGTATGTGTAGAAGAAAACACATATACAGGAATTTGCTCTTTTTAGTGGTGAAGCAATTATGGCATGAACCTGTGATAAGACTTGCAGCCATGTGTGTTCATGTGTGAAATAGATAAGCTTAGAACCCATAGAGTTTGCTATTAATTTTTACAGCTGGATCTACCATGAGGTGAGATGGTAACATCTGGATTGTTAGTATCAGTCTTTCAGATATGTTTCTCTCAAGTTATGTCGTTAAAGTTAAATTTTAAATTAGTATATTATGATATTTAAAGGGTATTGCTAGGACATTTAAAAAGTGAATTTTAACTGCAAGCAGTGGTTGTTCAACTAACCTCTTTTTAGTGATGACTTTTAAAGAAACTTACCTTCCAGGTGTGAACCTCAAATGGACTGAATAACCCTGAGTTGGTTGCAGTCCCAGGAGCCTGATGTTAATGAGGCTGCCAGGATGAAATACTCCAGAACTGTTGGGGATCCAAATTCGGGTCTCACCCTAGCAGAACTGATTCAAGAACGTCACAACTTTTGAAGTCGATTGGCACAGATCAAGACCAAGATTTGGCCCTTTGTCTGTAATAAGTAGAGGAACTTGGTGTGAGTTAACTTTTTTTTTCCCCCAGCCATTGGTGTCTGGAGTTCCCATCATCAATGGAAGATTTAGAGAATTTTAGCAGTGATTCTTCTTTTGATTTGGCAAGGGAGATTTGATCAATTAGGGAAACTACTGGAACTATGGTTCTAAATCTGAGTGTGACATGTAGATGTGCTGGAGATGGGTGAATGATCAACAATTCCTTGAGACCCTCCCCTTTATGACTGTCATTTCTGAAAGTTTATTTACTATGAAAGATTTAAATGAAACACATTTACAATAGTGCAGTTGGATTGGGCATGATGGCGTGTACATGTAGTCCCTTTTACTCAGGAGCATCATTGAGCTCAGGGGTTCAAGGCCAGCCTGGGCAATATGGTGAGATCCCATCTTGTTAAAAAGAAATAGAAATAGAGCAGTTTGCCATATTTGAGATCTCAGCATCTTTTACTTTTCCTGGACCCAAAAATTAAAATTGTAGTTCTCGATAGTGTATGTATGCCCAGTGGAACAATGGTGGCCTTCTCACAGAGGTTATCTTGCTTAAAAGATGGATAAGGAAGCTGGTGATGCTCACTTGTAATCCCAGTATTTGGAGGATCCAGGTTCTTGGCCAGCCTCAGCTACTTAGCGAGGCTCTCTGCAACTTAGTGAGATCCTGATTCAAAATAAAGAATAAAAAATAGGACTGGGGATGTAGTTTGGAGGTAGAATGCCCCTGGGTTCAATCCCCAGAACCGAAAAAAAAAAAAAAAAAAAAAAAAGATAAGGAAATGAGGAAGTTGAATTTCTCACAAACACAGCAGTCTTCCACCTGGGTTGCATCTTGTCCTATATAGAGCTGTTATTAGACTCCTAGGTAATTTTGTGGGATATAAGTTTGATCCAATCTGACTTGGTTTTGTTTTGTTCTTTGTTTCCCCCTCTCCCTGGAATACAGGACGGGACCAGGGCCCGAGCCAAGCTGCTCTCCAGGCATTGTGTAAGCCTCTTGTGTTGTGCTCTCTTTCAGGTAGGATAATTGCGGACTGAACCCTCGGGCTGCGGTCATGTATGAGAACTTGCTCCGCGCGGTCCCCTTTGCCGGGATGTTTCCATTGCTTCATGTTTCAGTAAACAAAGGAGTTTGTGACCAACTATGTTTTCTTTCTTAATTTAATTCTTCTAAGTTGACTTTTCTTTCCTCCTGATACTAGTCTCTGTAGCCTTTCACTCTGTTCCTTATATTCTCAGCCTGTGAGCAGCCCTAGGTAAGGATTATGCTGGCATCCCATTTTTCCTGTACAGTGGAACCCCTCTTACCTTGCTTTCCCTAGGAGTTGAACCCTTCTCCCTGCCTACCTGCAGCATTTCCTTTCCCTTTAAAATGACCATGTAGTGGCAAGCAGCCTTTTGCTCTTCTCTGTTAGCTTTGGACTCTTAACATTGAAGCTAATCTTCTGAAATTGCTAGGACCATTGGGGGTTTTGTTGTTTTATTTTTGTTTTGTTTTTTTGTCTGACTGTGATCGTGGTACAGCATTAGCTGAAATTTAGCCTTGTTTTACTCCACTCTCATTTTTTAAATTTTTTTTGACAAATAAAATTTCTAACACTTAAATATATTTTGTCTGTATGTCTATTTTTACCACCAGCACCTTCTGATTCTTTCCTAGTTGTGCCCAAGCTACCAAATTCAAATAAATAGATGTCGGTAATTTAGATGTAGAAGGAAGAAATCAGTGAGGTAATATGGCTTCAGAAACAGGTGGTAGTGAGTCAGGCCTGATGGCACACACTTGTAATCCAAGTACTTGGGAGGCTGAGACAGGAGGATGGCAGGTTTGAAGCCAGCCTCAGCAACTTGGTGTGACCTGACCCTTTGCAACTTAGACCTTGTTTCCAAATAAGAAATAAAATCAGGCTGGGGGTATAGCCTCCCAGTACCAAAAAAAATAAATAGGTGGTAGTGAGAAGTTTGCCAGAATCCTGAGAAACTGATGTGGTGCATCTGCTAGTCTCTAAATAACCAGAAAGCTCTTAACAGCTTAAAGGCTGAGTCAGAATATCTCCAAAGACCTATCAGGTTGACTCAATTTGTTTTTGTTGTTGTTTTTTACTCAATTTGAATTCACAGTTTACTGGGCCAGTATAAAGAATGGACATAGCTGGACACCATGCCAACTTAGACTGTTTCCAAGATAAAAAACAAAATAGGGCTGGAGGTGTAGCTCAGGTAGAATGCCCCTGGGTGTAATCACCAGTGCCACAAAAAGGTGGAGGGGCGCAGCAGAGAGGGAAAGGAGACTGAGAAAGAATGAAAACCAAAAGTATTATGCCCTAGTTTTTTTAAATTCAGAAAACTAAAAAAACACAAGTGGGGCTGGAGTCATAGCTCCCCTGGGCTCGATCCCCAGCACAAAAAAAGTCAAGGCCAAAAAGGCTCTAGATGATCTTTCTCATCCTTTACCTCTCTGACCTCTCCTACCACTCTCTTCCTCTCACTCACTCTTGCTAGGCCACGTAAACCAACCTCGGAGCCCTGGCTCAAGCTGTACCGTATAGTTTGGCGCTGGAATGCCTCCAAAGGGCTTATGTGTTGAACTTGGCCCCCAATGCAGCAATGTACAGAGGTGGGGCTTTTGGAGAGTGATTGGATCACGAGGGCTCTGCTAAATGAACGGACCATTGAGAGGAGGTGGACCCTGGAGTAGGTAGGGCCTAGTTGGAAGTGGTAGTTCACTGGAGGCATGCCCTGGAAGGGTTACTATCCTTCTTCCCTTCCTAGCTCTCTGCTTCCCAGTAGTTAAGAGGTCAGGCAACCTTTGTCCCACCACACCCTTCTACAGTAAGTTTTGCCTCCCCTTAGGCCCAGAAAAACGGAGCCAACCAACCAGGGATTTTTGAAACCTCTGAAACCGAGCCAAAATAAATCTTTCCTCAAGTTATTTTTCTCAGGTATTTTGTCACATCTACTAAGAGCTGGGAAACACAGTATCATTCTACTTGGAACTCTTCCCAGACACCTGTTTGGCTTACTCTCATCTTAATTAAAGTCTTTGCTCAAATCTCACTTTTCTAGAGAGGCTAGGCCTTCTGTGCCACAATAATCTGCATGTGTGCACAAACTAGAGTTCTTCCTATCCTCTTTTAACTGTCCTGTTTTTTCAGTTTTTGTTTTGTTTTGTTTTGCGGTACTGGGGATTGAACTCAGGGGCATTCTACCTCCGAGCTACACGTACCCCAGCCCTATTTTTTATTCCTTATTTTGAAACAGGGTCTCACTAAGTTGCGGAGTGCCTCACTAGATAGCTGAGGCTGGCCTCGAACCCGGATCCTCCTGTCTCAGCCTCCCGAATGCTGGGATTACAAGCATGCGCCACCACGCCCGGCTCAGGTTTTGTTTTGTACTGGGAATTAAACCCAGGGACACTGTACCTCCAAGCTACACTCCAGGCCCTATTACTGTTTTTAAACAGGGTGCTGCTATGTTGCTGAGGCTGGCCTCACCTGAGATCCTCTATCTCAGCCTCCAAGTACTGAGATTACAGGCATGTGCCATCATACTCAACCAACTATCCTATTGATAAAACTTTTGTTATTGTTGTTGTACTGGGGATTGAACCCAGAGGCATGCTATCTGTGAGGTACACCCCCAGTTCTATACTTTTTTTTTTTGAAACGGTCTCACTGAGTTGTGGAGGGCCTAAGCTGCCGAGGCTGGCCGCAAAGCTGTGATCCTCCTGTCTCAGGCTATCCAAGTACTGGGGATTACAAGCATATGCCACCACGCCCAGCTACAAAGCTCAGTGTTTGTCCTGATAGAATGTAAGCTTCAGATGAGGAGCTTCCACTGGTTTGGGTCGTAAGGACAAAATGGAGGAGAAATCACCACATGACCATTACAGACAACTGGCAGGAAGAAGAAAAAAATCTGTGTGTGTGCGTGTGCACGCGCAAGCACGATCAATACTGGAAGGTTGAACCCAGAGGCATTTTGCCTTGAGTTACATCCCCAGCCATTTTTATATTTTTTGTTTTGAAACAGGATCTCACTAGGTTGCTATTAAGAGTCTCGCTAAATTGCTGGGGCTGGCCATGAACTTGCCATCCTTCAGTCTCAGTCTCCCAAATATTGGGATTGTAGGTACAGCCACCATGCCAGTCCCAACTGTGTTTATCTTTGAGCTATTTGTTCCTTTTCCATTTCTTAACAAGATGTTCCTAATTCTCCATTTGCCACTTTGAAATTACCAGATTTTGTGGACATTTAAAAAAAAAAAATTACCAGATTTTTATGTAAAATGAGTATTTGCCGCTGGGTGTGGTGGCACACACTTGTAATCTCAGTACTTGGGAGGCTGAGACTGAAGGGTCACAGGTTCAAGGCCAGCCTCAGCTACTTAAGGAGGCATTCCGCAACTTAGACTATTTCCAAATAAATCAGATAATCCCAGCAGTCTCGGCCAGTCTCAGCTACCTAGTGAGGCACTTCGCAACTTAGTGAGACTCGGTTTCAAAATAAAGAATAAAAAAAAAATAAGGCTTGGGGGTATAGCTCGGAGGTAGAATGCCCCTGAGTTCAATCCCCAGTACTGCTAAATAAATAAATAAATAAATAAATGGAGCAATTTAAAAATAATAATAAATAGATAAATCAGATAGACTGGGGTTTTAGCTTAGAGGTGGAAGGCTCTTGGGTTCCATCCCCAGCATACTACACCACATACCTACACCCACACGCACACCTACACATATGAACTACCCACCCACCCACACTTATCAGTCAGGTTATTTTATCACATTTAGTACTGCCATCATTATGACTAGGAAAATATCAGAGTTGAGCCCTATTATGGTCTGAATGTTTTTGTTCCCCAAAATGCTCCTGCTGAAATCCTACCCCTTAAGGTTCACAGCATTAGGAGGCAGGGGCTCTGGGACTGATTAAGTCATGAGGGCAGACCATGAATGGGTTTACTGCTGCCCTTATAAACTGGACTATAGGGCTGGGGCGTGGCTCAGTGGTAGAGCACTTGCCTCTAATACATATCAGACCCTGGGTTCTATACCCCTCACAAAGAAAAATCCCTGGGTAACAAATACACCTATAAAAAAAGAAACCCCAGACCAGATACGGTGGCACACACCTGTAATCCTAGTACTTGAGATGCTGAGACAGGAGGATTATAGGTTCCAGGCCAGCTTCAGCAATTTAACAAGATCCTGCTTCAACAGAAAAAATACAAAGGGCTGAAGGTGTAGCAGCTTGGAGGTAGAAAGCCTGTGAGTGAGTGTGTGTGGGGGGGGTGTCCCAGTGAAAACAAGATGCCAGATGCCAAATCTGCTAATGTCTTGATGATCTTTAGCTTTCCAAGCTTCCAGAACTGAGAATTAAAAATGTATTCTGTATAAGCCAGTTTATGGTTTTTATTTTGGTACAGGGATTGAACCCAGGGTCACTCCACTACTGAGCTACATCCCCAGCCCTTATTGAGACAGGGTCTCCCTAAATTGCTATGGCTGACCTCAAACTTTTGACCTGCTGGCCTCATTCTCCAGACAATAGAAGTGGGTTCCACCCATCCAGGGCAGTTTATGCCATCAGCTGTAGGACCCTATTATAGCACTTTATAAAGGTTTTTAGTCTAAACATTTGTTTTTCATTTACTTTCTGTTTGTGACCCATAATTCAGCTCTGAACTCTTCAAAGGAACATAAAATTGCATTATGTTCAAATACTTAAGGTTTTTATCTTTGAGATAACTCTAGTTTTTCCTGCTTCAAGACTACTGTTTTCCCAGCACACTGCAGAAAAGTAGTTCTAGGACTTATTACCATCACTCTGGGAAATTTCTGCCTCAGCATGACATGTGTTAAGAAATAGACTCCAGCTATTTGAAAGGACATAATACCTGCAGTGTAAATGGTATACACCTCTGACTATTCCATTCCTCTAGAATCGATTTTAGTACTGATGCAGCTTTAGGGTAAAGAGCCTGGTTCAACTTAGCACTCACACAAGTCAACCCCAATTTTGAAGATGCCTAAAAAACCTTTTAAGTCAAAATTAAGAAGTCTGACGGTTATCGGGGCTGGGAGTGTAGCTAAGTGGTGGAGTCACGCTTGGTGTGCATGAGGTCCTGGGTTTGGTCCTCCTCAACAAAAAATGATCAAGTCTAATACCACATCAAACTCCCAGAGCACCCTCCTAAGTCCTTGGTCCCTCTCTCTGGAGTATAACCCCTTAATCAGTCTTTTTTTTTTTTTACGGTACTGGGGATTGAACTCAGGGGCATTCTACCTCCGAGCTATACCCCCATTTTTAATTCTTTATTTGGAAACCGAGTCTCACTAAGTGCGGAGGACCTCACTAGGTAGCTGAGGCTGGCCGCGAACCCGGATCCTCCGGTCTCAGCCTCCCAAATGCTGGGATTACTCAGTCTTTTCTTTAAACTGTACTTTACTTTCCTAAATAAACCTTATATTCTCCCCACCCCCAAAAACATTCCAGAACGATTTAATGCTGAAAATCAGTGTTAAACTTATTTGCCTCAAAGCTGGGCATGGTGGAGCATGCTTGTAATCTCAGTACTTGGGAGGCTGAAACAGGAGGATCGCAGGTTCAAAGCCAGCCTCAGCAACTTAGTGAGGCCCTCTGTGACTTAGTAAGACCCTGTTTCCAAATAAAATATAAAAAATAGGTCTGGGGGTATAGCCGGGAGGTAGAATGCCCCTGGGTTCCATCCCCAGCATCACCAAAAAAGAAAAAAAAAATTTACTTGCCTCAAATCACCTCTTAAGAATAATTTTAAAGCCAGGCATGGTGGTGCAAGCCTGTAATCCCAGTACTTGGGAGGCTGAAATGGGCAGATCACAGGACTGAAGCCAGCCTTGAAAGCTTAGGCTCTCAGCAACGTTGAGACCTGTTTCCAAATAAAAATAAAAAGTAGGGCTGGGGTATAGCTCAAAGGTAGACCGTCCCTGGGTTCCATCCCCAGCACTACAAAAGTAAGTTTTAGAAACTGGCATGGTAGCGCATGCCTATAATCCTAGTACTTGGATGGCTGAGACAGGAGGATTGCAGGTTTGAGGGCAGTCTCAGCAATTTAGTGAGACCCTGTTTCAAAATACAAAGTAAGCCTGGCGTGGTGGCACATGCTTGTAGTCCCAGTACTTGGGAGGTTGAGACTGGAGGATCTGGGTTCGTGGCCAGCCTCAGCTACCTAGTGAGGCTCTCTGCAACTTAGTGAGACGCTGTTTCAAAATAAAGAATAAAAAATAGGACTGGGAGTGTAGCTTGGAGGTAGAATGCCCCTGGGTTCAATGCCCAGTACCAAAAAAAAGAAA
>PVLC010033414.1:0-17455 GCA_004027655.1 Graphiurus murinus | reverse complement strand
TGCATAAACAGCACCCTTATTTAAGCACATATGCACATGTGCACAAGCACTCACATGCTTCATGCCTGCCCTTGTGTGCATGTGCACGCACACCCACACCCACACCCACACACACGCTCACACAAGCTCACACAAGGCAAAGATGATAGTGCTCTTCTTTTATTCACGTAGGCAAGAGTCCCAAGGTCCGGGTCTGTGGGAGGAGATTCCCAGGATCAAGTGTCTGGTCCCAAGAAAGAGGGTAATACAAGACCAGTGGGGGCCCAGGCCTAGCCAGGCTGCAGCTCCTGTGGAAAGGCATTGTTACCCAGGAATTCAGAGTGGATGGGAGTTTGATTCCTTGTCTGGAGTGACAAGGGTGCTCAGGGTCACCGTGAAGCTCAGAGGCTGAGTCTATGTTGGGTGGAAGTGGTCTAAGTCCTCATCCTCATGGAAGGAGGCAGCGGAGCACGGCTGTGCCCCTCCCTCCCTCCTTGTGGTCTGCATGCTGTCTTCTGGGTGCTGGAGCAGGTGCTGGCAGGTTAGTGAAGAAAGCTGCTCTGGTAGCCTTGTGGGCAGACAGACAGACAGACAAGTGCAGTGCACGGCCAGTCACAGTGCTCACAGTGCATGCAGAGGGTCACAGGCCTGGCCCTGCAACTCAGGGACACATTCAGAGGTGGTTTTTGAGCTGAATCCCAAAGAACTAGCCAGCATTATCTGAGTGATCCTGATCAGCTGGATCTGTAGCATGAGGCCCCCAAAGCCATACTTTACAAACATCCCAGTGATTCCACTTAGGGAAAGGTGGGTCACATGTTGAGAAGCATTAGTGTGAAGGGTTCAGACTAAAGAGATAGGTGAAGAGGCATGGCGGTGTCAGATATACATGGTGATGGCCTCCTCCTCCTCCTCTTCCTCCTCCTTCTCTTCTTCTTGTATTAGGGATTGAAACCAGGGGCATTTTATCTCCAAGATACAGCCCCAGACACCTTTTTTAAACATTTTGAAACAGGGTCTTATTAAGTTGCTGAGGCTGTCCTCAAACCTGCGATTCTCCTGTCTCAGCCACCCAAATACCAGGATTATAGGTGTGTACCACCATGCCTGGATCTGGTGGTCTTCTTTAAACTCTAGACACTCACAGTGTATTTTCATACAGAGTAGAGAAGAGGAGACCCTTACAGAGTGCAGGTGTGAGGATTGGAGAGCAGGGATTCCCTGGGAAGGGTCAACTTTGTTTTCCCCTTGGACAGGAAGAAGTTTTACAAAGTATGCATGAGTGGTGAGCATGGCCTGCTGGCTGGCTGGCTCACAGCCTCATGGGGTGGACGTGTGGAGAGTTAGCAAAGGCGGCATGGGTCCCCCACCTTTGCTGGGGGATAGGCCAGGGGAGGCTGGGGCGGTGGGGTAAACGTGAGGCAGAACTCCTCACTGCCGATAGACGCAGGTGAAGGGCAGTGACGATGCTCTAATAATGCTCTAGTAATGATTCTCTTTCCCCTCTCACCTCTCACGTCCAATCATTCACTTGCTTCATCAGTTCCTTTACCTTCTCACCCTTGCCACACTGTTACTCTAAGTCAGAGAGCTTATGCCTTTTCCTTCAGAAAACCATTCACCCAAAAAAGCACAGTTTTAATCACCACCTCTTCTCTGCAGCATTCTCTGACTCTCCTAGGCCAGACGATGATGACTAAACACACACACACACACACACACACACACACACACACACACACACACTGCACAAGTACATTCATCCAGGATCCATGAGGCTTGGATACAGGACCACCCTCAGATACCCAAATCCAAGCCTCTTAAAAAAGTAATATGGCATTCGCATAGAACCTATGCACATTTCCCCATTACTTCTAGTAATCTCTAGATTACTTATAACATCTACTATAATGAAAATGCTAGGTAAATTGTTGTTCTCCTGTATTGTTAAGGAAATAACAATAAGAAAAAAGTCTGTGAGCCGGGTGTGGTGGCACATGCTTGTAATCCCAGCATTCGGGAGGCTGAGACCGGAGGATCCGGGTTCGCGGCCAGCCTGAGCTACCTAGTGAGGCACTCTGCAACTTAGTGAGACTCGGTTTCAAAATAAAGAATAAAAAATAGGGCTGGGGGTGTAGCTTGGAGGTAGAATGCCCCTGAGTTCAATCCCCAGTACCGCAAAAAAAAGAAAAAAGTCTGTACATGTTCAGTACAGGTGATTTTGTTTTGTTTTTTGTTTTTGTTTTTTTGGTACTGGGGATTGAACTCAGGGGTGTTCTACCTCTGAGCTACATCCCCAACCCTTTTGTTTTTTATTTTGAAATATGGTCTCACTAAGTTGCTGAGGGTCTTTCCAAGTTGCTGAGGCTGGCTTCAAACCTGCAATCATCCTGTGTCAGCCCCCCAAGTGCTGGGATTGCAGGCATGTGCCAGCATGCCCAGCAAGTTATTTTTTTTCCAAAAATTTTCTATCAGTGGTTGATTGAATCCATGAAGGCAGAACTAGTGGATACAAAAGGTCAACTATATATCTATATTATATACAAAAAACAACAGTACTCTTGGAGTATGAAGACCTAGATATAAATCCAAACGATTTCACTTTCACTTACTATCTTTTAGACCTTAGGCAAGTTATTGATTCCAACTTCCTTTCTCATCAATAAAATGGGTAATTAATATTTATCTCATGAACCAATGTGAGATTTGATGAGATGCATGTCCAGGTGTTGTGTAAAATGTCAGTGCACATCAAAAATATTTGCTTGTTGAGCTGTTTTCTCCCCCCCCCCTTTCTTTGTGGTATTAGGGATTGAACTCAGGGGCATTCTACCTCTGAGCTATCCCCACCTCCAGACCTATTTTATTTTGAAACAGGATATTGCCAAATTGCTGAGGCTGGCCTTGAACCTGAAATCCTCCTGTCTCAGCCTCCTAAGTATTGGGATTATAGATGTGTGCCACTGTGCCTGATTTGTTGAGTTTCTTTTACTGCTGAGCACTTTGTGTCCGGATAGTCTTCCATCCCACAGATGGCATCCTTTAAGATGGGGAACCCTTCACCACAGACTCATGCCCCTCCTGCTTTTCTCTGCAACTGCACTTAGGGGTCAATAAAAGACAGTGAGCAGGGTAATGACTGTGTAGTTGCTGTGACTCCTGGGCAGGAGGTGAAGACCTTTTTTTTTTTTTTTTTTTCGGTACTGGGGATTAAACTCAGGGGCATTCTACCTCCAAGCTACACCCCCAGCCCTATTTTTTATTCTTTATTTTGAAACTGAGTCTCACTAAGTTGCGGAGTGCCTCACTAGGTAGCTGAGGCTGGCCGCGAACCTGGATCCTCCAGTCTCAGCCTCCCGAATGCTGGGATTATAAACCTGCGCCACCACACCCGGCAGGTGAAGACCGTTTTGAGTTTGTATCATTTAGCAGGGTTTGGGTGGGATGGTGTTGTTCAGTGGCTAAAGGTTTAAGCCAAGAAAAGACAAGTTTCTGCCTCTTCATGTCCTTGTTACTTCAAGGGGCCCTCCCTCCCTCCCTCCCTCCCTCCCTCCCTTCCTTCCTCCCTCCCTCCCTCCCTCCCTCCCTCCCTTCCTCCCTTCCTGGGATGAAACCCAGGGACACTCTAGCTCTGAGATATGCCCCCAGCCCTTTTTTATTTTTAATTTTGAAACAGGGTCTCACTAAGTTACTATACCCTGGCTTCTAACCTGCAATTCTCCTATACTCCTGTCTTAACATCCCAAGTATTGGGATTACAAGTGTGCACCATTGTGTCTGGCCCCTGGTGGTTTTTTCTTGATCTATAAACTATGAAGCTATGCTCCGAGCCTCCCTAGTAGAGTTCTTATGTGGTGTGGGTGCTCAGGCCCCTTGATGGCACGATCCAGAGCTCTAGGCATCCTGTGTGCTGCTTACCCTTCCCCCCAGGCCCGCCTTTCTCCTTGGCTCCTCCTGGCTGTCATGATGTTAACATAGAAGGACAAATGTGGTCCTATATATCAAAGTCATCCAGCACATCTGATTAATTTTGGAAATGAACAACATGAAGATTCATCACAAATTTTTCAGGTATGAGCAGCAATAAACAAAACCAGAGCATGGAGCGCTATTTATTTATTAAAACAGTAAATTGAAGGGAAATGGGCTATTTATTTTGCACGATGTCTTCCCCAGAAGTAATTGGCTCATTAATCACATTCTCACCGTGGTCACATTTGGAAGGTCAGGTGTACTAGGGAATTGAAGCAGGGGTGGTGTTTACAGCCCTGGAAGCACGTGGCACGTGAAAAGGCAGGCTTCTAGAGACCTTGTGCTGCAGATTCTTTAGTGAGTGCATAGGTGGCCAGGTAGCCAGAAGGTCATTTGACACAGTGGGTAAGACCACAGACAGGTGTTCAAATCCTGACTTCTACCACTTGCTAGCTGCATAACCTTGAGTAAGCTATTTAAACTCTATTCAGCTTCAGTTTCTTCATCTATAGAATGATGCTAGCACAAGTACTTACCTTGCGAGGTCCCATGAGTTTGAGTGAGTTGGTAAAACCCCGGGTTGTAACTGGGCCAAGTTTGGTGCTTCTGTAAGTGTGAGCTGTAATTACTGTTTTGGTCCAGGTAGATCCTCAGGGTGGAGCACAGTGGAAGCTTAGGGCATAAGGGTACTGTGGCGTCCCAGACCCACAAGGGAGGCAGGAAGAGTGTGATAAAGGCTAAGAGACCATCTCTGCAGTTCAAATCTAATTTTCACTGATGATATATCCTTGTAGGATGATTTGGCTTTTCTGTTCCTTTTTATCTCAACTCCAAAATGAAGGTGATAGTAATAGCGCTACCTGCACCCACGCAGCCCATCTGTGCATGAGGTCCCAGGCCTGGAGGTTTTGACACTTGGTCTTTGGATTCACCAAGGGAGGCTGGTATCTGAACCAGTCATTTAAAATCTTTGATGGAGCCATGGGAGGTTTTAGGCAAAAAATGGATCTGATCACATCTGTTTCAGAAAGAGCCCTGTGACCATCACAGTGTGGAGGACAGAGGTGGTGGGAGGCTGAGTCCAGTGAGTGAGGAAAAGGCTTGGGAAAGATCCCCAAGCGGTCTAGGAGGCATTGCCACTGTGACATGCTGAGTGACAGCAGGAAGAAGGACGTGAGGAGTCTGTGGCTCAGGGACTTGGAGGTGCTGCTCACTGGGAGGGGCGTGTGGGGAGTGATAGGTCTGTTTCCAGCATCTCAGGTTGGCATGGTCTTGGGTGACACATGTCTGCCCAGGGTGGTCAGCTGCAGGAGATCAGAGCTGGAGCTGGGAGGGGAGGTTGGGCATATATGCAGATTTAGGCATCACTGGTGTCCAGGGGCAGGTGGGCCATGAGAGAGGGTCATGACACAAGAGAAGGGGGTGTGATCTGAGAAGCAGACACCCAGACACCAGGACAAGCAGCTCAGAGGTGATGGGGCAAGCACAGAGGGGGAGTAGGGGAAGGAGACAGGGAAGGGAGGAAAGGCTGAGGGCAGCTGGGGGTCCAGACCCACTGGGGGCCCTTGGGGAGACCAGGAATCAGGCTTCACATTTGTTTCCCTGGAGCGTGCAGGGGCCTATCCCTTGCTGGCTGATGGTGTTCCTGGGCTCAAACTCTCTTGACATTTCCAGTCTCTCTGTTCAGGTGTCTATGGCCAGAGAACGGCCACAGACAATGCGATCAGCTGGAGGAGCTACAGGCCGGAGGCTGTTGGCAGGTGACCTCAGGGCTGGCCAAGATGTGGCCAGGCTACTGATGGCTTCTGCCATTGCTGCTACCAACCATTGTGTGTTTTCCAATGTGGAACAAGCAGCTCATTCCTTGCAACAGAAGGGACCATGCACAGGGGCTGGGTGAGGCGGTGGCTGGGCTATGGAACCGGGCTGTGAGCCAGGCAGTGGGCTGGCTGTCCAGGGGGTCTGATGAGATGGGTTAAAACAGCTCTTTCCAGTATCTGGAAAGGCAGTGGAAGCAGGAAACCAAGTTGTTTAATGTGCAAAGTCATTAAGAAAAATAACGATTTCCCTCCAGGGTGTTGGGCGAGCCTCTAAACAGCTGCTAATGAGCTTACTGCAGCAGCTAGCTGAGAATGGGATGGGAGGAGGCTGGGAGGCTGGGAGGCTGGAGCCACCTGAGCCTCTTCCCTTCTTTATGCTCTGCCCTCTCACCTCTGCCCACACCCCCCTGGTACTTCTGCTTTTTACCTTCACATGTTGGGGATATAGAGATCCCGGACTGGCTATCAGTTCCTGTGCCAGGCAATTAGGACCCTCGAGGACCACCCCTGGGCCTCGATCCCTTTAGAGTGACGAGGCTCAAGGATAGGATAGGATGGTGTCCCAGGAGGGAGTGGCTGCCCTGTTGTTCTAATAGTCTGAGGTTAGCTTATGGGGCTGGGCTCTATCCTCTGGCTTGCTCCTCAGAGTGTAGGCACTTGGGGGTGGGTTGATGTCGGGTGCGTTTGCTAGGAGGGCAAGGTTGTGTGGGGTGTGTAGGGGTATGGCGTAGGCAGCAATAAGTGTGAGAGCAAGCGCCTCCAGGCAGGTGGCACAGCTCGGGTGGTGTCAGCACAGGTGGGGTGGGATAGAGACACTGACAGGCAAGGCGATGTGTGGGTGTAGATCGGTACAGAGGTGTGGATACTGGTGACAGCAACTGGGTGTCAGGATGTCAGTGGATAAAATAATAAAAGATAAGCCTTCCTAGCACTTATTATGTACCTATCACAATTCTATGTGTCCCATATGAATTTAATCTTTTAATTTTCACAACTATCTCATAAAAGATATCCTATTAGTATCCCCCCCCCTTTTTTTGGTGCTGAGGATTGAGCCTGCGGAATTCTACCTCTGAGTTACACCTCCATCCCCATTTTATTTTTTGTTTTGAAACAGATCTTGCTAAGTTGAGGAGGGTCTTGTTAAATTGCTGAAGCTGGCCTTGAACCTGTGATCCTCCTGTCTCAGCCACCCAATTACTAGGATTACAGGTGCATGTCACCATGACCAGCAATATCCCTATTTTTAAGGAGGGGGGAATCAATACTCAAAGAAGCTGTCTTCTGGGGGGAACCTGCTGCCAGTGGCAGAGGCAGCAAAGGACCTTCCCTCTGGGCTGCAGCCTGAGGTCCTAGTGCCCTGCTTGCTGCCCGTTTGTGGTAATGAAGCAAGCAAGCACGACCAGCTCCCACTGTTTGCAGGAGTTTAAAGCCTCCTTTCTCAGAGACCTGAAACAGGAAGGGCAAAGAAAAACACTTCTTTAGCTACAAGAACTCCAAGTGCAGAGGAGCCAGGTAGGAATCTCCACAGGGCACCAAATGACCACGAAACCTTTTCTTAATCAATCATACTTTATTGTCAGTTATAAATATTTTCCACGTGTCCCCTATTTACAGTTGCAAAATAGTTTAGGATATTATACCCTCACCCACCATTCGTCATCTTTCTATAAACTTCATGAAAATTGAATAGGAAATAAAAAGCTCTTTGGGAGGCCCACTAACCTGGTTCCCCCAGACTCCAAACACCCCCACGCAGACAGCAGGCGAAGTCGCAGTAGGTGCTACACAGTAGCAAAGGGGTCGGCCGGAGGTGGCTCTGGGTGGGTCAGGACGCCAGGCTCCTCAGGACGTTGGTGATGCTCCAGTGCTGGCCCGAGCACTTTTGCAGCACCAGCTGGAAGCCGAACTCCATGTCGCTGTTCTCCTGCAGCTCCAGACAGCGCTTGGACTTGCGGTTCTGGATGGAGCCTCCCTAGGAGCCAGGGGGGACAGTGGGGTCAGAGAGTATAGAAGGAACTCAGAGAGATGTGGGGAGCCGAGTGGCCAGTGGGGGCTTATTCATGTGGCTTGGAGGCCAGCATTCCCGTGAAACCTCAGGCTCCTCTATCTCTTATATGTTCAGTCTCGTAAAGACTAAGTATGTGTTCAATTTCCTCACAGTGCCCAAGTTCTATGTGGACAGACGTCCCTGTCCCAACTTCTACCTATCTGGCTGTGGTACTCTGGTTAGCTCCTACTGGTTCTTCCTGGGACTGGGCCCTGATCTGAAAAGTACAGTCCTTTGAGACCTCATGATCAGCCAAATTCAGGCTCTTGAATACTGTCTTTTAGGCCATTGGGCTCCCTAAGCCCTGGATATGCATGGTTCCTCACACGCTCTTGATGTTCCAGAATGCTCTGTAGCCCTGAATACTCAGTTTATATCCCAAAGCTTCTCAAAGGAATTGGTATTCTGCTCCTCAGAATAGCCCTCCAGCAGCAAAGATGAAACCCCCAAGTTTTATTTATAGTGATATCCTTGCAGGGCTGCTAGCTCTGAGCCTGGACCATCAGCCTGGACTGTCTGAGCATCTCTGTTACCACCAAAGTTGTGCCAACTGGACTCAGCCTCCCTAGCAGAAATTCCTGGGGCAGGTGGTGATCCTCCTGATATGTGGGCACTGGAGTGTATGGCCAAGCGCACCTTTTCCCCAGAACCTGCTCTTGTGTTTCCCATCTGGGTAGTAACCTGGTATTTGTGTGGGGAACCTGGACATTTTCTTTCTTCCTTTTTTGTGGCACTGGGGAATGAACCCAGAGGCACCTTACCTCTGAGCTTCACCCCCAGCTTGCTAGGTTGCTGAGAGTCTTGCTACATTGCTAAGGCTAGCCTCAAACCTGGGATCCTCCTGTCTCAGCCTCCCAAGTACTGAGATTACAGATGTGTGTCACCATGCCGGGCTGGACATTTTCACTTATTCACCCTCTCCTCAGCATCCAGTTAGGCACCAAGTCCCACCAACTCCACTATCCTCGTGTCTTGAGTCCCTTATCCCTCTCCCATCACGTTTGCCCTGGTTCGAGCCATGGTTATCTCTCACCAGGACAATTGCATTGCCTTCTAAAGGAGCGTCCTTCCAGCCACCACAGGTGGGGGTGGTACCTTTCTAAAGTGCACATTTGGCCTGAAGGACAAGGCCCAAGTTCCTCTGTGAAGCATGGAAGCCCTTCATGGCTTGGTGCTGTGGTTTTTTTCTAGCCTCGTCTCTGACCCTCCCCCAGCTCCACACCTTTGGCTGCAGCCACATCAAACTTCTTACAGCTTTCTGGATCCAGCTGCCTAATGTTGGGGATCCTGGACTTTGGGCAAGCAGTGCCCTGAGCCTAAGGTCTTTCTCCATGCTTCTGTGGTGGACTAAGCCAGAGCCATGTTCCAAAGTCCAGCCCTGCTCGATTCCCTCCAGGAAGCCTTCTTCTCCAGCTCCCATCCACCCCACACCTCCAGTCTGCTCAGCTGGCTTGGCACTTTTCATCCTGTGCCTTCTCCAGCTCACAGGGGCAGTGCACCTTGGGAAGGAGATGGGAAACCTCTTCTGTAAGGAAGTCATCCTGAGTCTGCTGTAACTGTCCCCATGGCAACCACTGACATCTCAAGAGAACACGGGTCTCATGACTACATAGGAAACTGGCAGTATCTACTACAGTTGAACATATGTCTCCTGTGACCCAACAATTCCATGCCTAGATTGGCATCTGACAGGAATGTGTGCACCAAACACATGCACTTAGATGCTTCTATAACATGGTGTATAAAAGTGTCAAGCTGGAAGTAATCCAAAAGAGTAGAATGAATAAATAACTCATGGTCTATTCATATAATGGAATACCAGACAGCAATGAAAACAAACTAGAGCTATCCTTGATAAGAATAAATCTCAAATATATAATGTTGAGCAAAAAAGCCAGACAAAAGAATACATACATAATTCTATTTATATAAACTTCTCAAACAGGCAAAACAAAACCATGGTGTTAAAGTCAGGATGGTCATCCCTTTGGAGAGTGGAAATATGATTGGCAGGAGGCAAGATAGACCTTCTGGGGTGCTGGTAGTGGGCTATTTTCTGACTTGTGTGTTGGTCGCTGAGGCATTTGCTTTGTTTTAAATTGAGTTGAATATGTATTTTGTACATATTTCTATATGAATGTGTGTTATTCTTCCATAAAAAAAACTAAAGCAAAGATTCCAGCCCCCTCAAAAGGGGCTTTGAGAAGGAAATGAGAACCTGGTGGCAGAAGGGTGCAGGGTGTGGGTGTCAGGAGGGGTATGGGATGTGAGAGATGACCCAGCAGATAACACAAACCTCTTCAGAAGTGTCCAAGGGATCCCCTGCACTCCACACCCCAGGCCCTTCCCGGGGAGAACAATGACTCACTGTCCCAACAGCAGAGAGAGAGAAGAGTAGAAGGGAGGCCCGACAGTGTGCCCCTCTGGGATCACAGGTGCAGGCTTGTCCAGGGCAGAGAAAGGAGTGGCTGTCAGACAAGGCTCAGAGGGGGCCCTAGAATCTCCAAGTTGAAAGGAGAACGTGAAGGCCAGCCCTCTCTCTTGTCTGCAGGCTGAATGGCCTCTGCACTCTAGCCATGGGGCCATTCAGCTTAGCTTGGTACCCTCAGGGAGGAAGAACTTGCCTTTCCTGCACAAGACATTTTTCTCCAGATGCCCCACCTTTAGGGTGCTCTTCTGTTGAACTAAAATCCTATCTCAGGGGTGTCCACTAAGGGGTTCCTACCGAGGGCCAGCGGCTCCCTCACTTCTTGTCTTCCATGTGCCCTCAGTTCTATGTTTTCCCAGGCTTGACTTTCCCTAGTTCTTATTGGGACAACTTTGTGTATTTGTCCACCCTAGCTGGCCTCCTTTGGACAAGCTCCAGTTATTTTGTGTGCTCAGAACTGACCACAGAATAATTCCTGGGCTATGTTGAAGATGCCTGTTTATTGCCTCACAGTCAGCCTCTCAGAACCTGATGTCCACCTTGGGTCCCCATCCTATCCCTCAAAGGCTGGACTTTTGTAGCCGGAGGCATCCCTTGTGATGCTTGCTCCAGGCAAAACCAGCCCATTGTCTAGTCAGTCCCTATAGCTTCTCTGTCAAGCCTATGGCCACAAAGCCTGAGCACATCTGCTGCCCACACCCAGGCTGGGCCCTGTCACTGCTGCTTCCTGGACCCTCCAGCAGCCCTGACAGCTAGCAGTCTGTCCTACTCCAGGAGGCTGGGAGCAGAGCTTAGGCGGGGGGGACTGAAACATTCCCAGCTCTCTAAGTCACATGATCCACGGGGGTTCAGGTGTGAGGCAGAAAGGGGAAGGTGCTGAGCCAGAAAGCCTCAAAGCTGGCTTCCCTTCTGCTTGCCAGCTGTGTGGTCTTGGGCGAGCCTCACCCCCTTCTGGTTTCTTGTCACAGGGTAATTTCTTTCCTGATTCCTGGCAGGATGAGCAAAAGGACTGATTGGAAACCCTCTTATCAGCCATGAAACAGCAAATGGACTCGAGTCTCTTCACAGCACCAGTGTGGAGGTCCAGCAAAGGTTCACAGCACACAGAAGGGGCACCAGCCCAGTGCCCTTACACTCTGCCAGGGATTCAGGCTTCTGAGCGCATCCTTGGGACCCAGGCCAGGCCTTGCCTGCAGCAAGACAGGAGCTGGGAGAAACCTGTCCAAAGCAGAGGAGGCCCCAGCCTGCTCCTTCCAGCCTGCCTCTCAGCTCAGGCGCATTCCCGGCCCCAGCGCCTGCCTTCCTCAGGGCCCCTCGCCAAGGCCAGAGAGGAGGGCGGGAACAAAGGTCTCTGAGAAGCAAAGGGTCCTTTAGAAGCTCAAAGCTGACATTTCCCAGGCCCTACCCCAGCCCCCATGCCTTCAGCACCCTAGAGACAGGAAGCGTGTGATCCTGGGGTGGAAACAGCCAGTGTGGCCTCCGTGGAGACTGGAAGAAATGGATCAAGGCCAAGAGGGGGGCTGGTGGTGGGTGGAAGGGACTCAACTTCAGTGTGGATATATGGGCCTGTCAGGGAGGGTGTTGTGTGAGGCCTGGGAAAGCTCCAGAATGGAGTGAGCAGCCCTGCAGTGCTCCTTGGGACCACACTTGGGGTTTGGAGGGAGAAGCTGGCCTGCTTTGGTGCTAGAACCAGAAGTAGCCACGGCACTGTTTCCATCCTCAGACCTTCACCTCGCATGGAATAAAGCCCGAGTTCCCTCCCTCTCTGCAAGCAAACTCCATCACCAAAACTGCAAAGAGGCCTCTTTACCCACTATCAATGTTGTCTTTCCAGTGAACTCAGCCCCCTTGGAGCAGCTGCTGTGGTTACTGCTGGTCCCCCTCCCTGCAGACTTTGCACTGAAGATAACAGTAATAACTGCTAGTTATCATAGCCAGTAAGCAGTAGAGTCAAACTGGGAGCCCAGGTGGTCTTCCCCCTCCACTGTTCCTCACTATAGGATAAGTGGCCAGCCCCATGCTATCCCACCCCACGCCTGTCTCAGATGCAGTAGGCTAGAGTGAGGAAGCTGGTGTTACTCAATGTGGGGTAGGGACAAGTCTCAGTGAGCTTCTGGGGGCTGTAGGGGATCCAATGATCTGTTCCCTTTGATGGCTCTCTGCAGAGACATGATTCATTGATCCTTCCATATATTTAACGAGTGTCTATGCATAGCACAGTTCTAGGCTGCCTGATGCACGAGTGACTAAACAGGACAAGATCTTGGCTTTTGTGGAGACTATACTCCAGGAAGGAGAACGAGCAATGAATTCCCTAGTATGATAGGGGGTGATAAGGCTGTGCACAAAATTGTGGAGCAGGAAAGGAGGTTCAGGAGTGCGGTGAGCAGGGGCAGGCAGAAGTTGTAAGAGGGAGATGCTCAATCAAAGCAGAGACCTGAGTAAAGACAGGTTGGAAAAGAAGAAGGAGCCCAGGGGGTTGCTGGGGGAATCTGTTCTGTAGTACAAAGTCCCTGCACCTGGAGCAGGCCTGGGGTGCTCAGGAGGCACGTGCGAGGGAGTGTGCAGGTAACAGGGAGGAGAGGAGACCCAAGAAGTGAGGTTGGGATGGGCTGATGGGGCCTCATGGAACATTGGACAGACTTGGGATTTTAATGAGTCACGGGATTTTAATCTGCAGGTCTCATCACTGTAGAGGCTGGCGAACATGTTAGCCAGGGAAGGTTGGGTGCTGTGTTGGGCTAGAGCAGAAGTACTTGCTAGCTGACTCTTGCACCAGCCCCCAGGCCCAACCCATGACCCCTGGCTTCAGGGCTGGGGCTGGACACAGAGACCCTAGACTGCCCGTCCCTCTGTGCAAGACACTGTCGCCGAGTTTACCAGTCCAGTCATCTAAAGTATTTGTGTAATACAACTACAGGATCTGGAAACGCACAATACTTTTAATTAAAGAATTTAAATAAGGGCAATTAAACCTGGCAGGAGAGAAGCTGTAGCACACAGAGAGCTTAATTGGAATGGAAACCAAATTAAATATGGAAGCAATAGTTAAAAAAATCGAAATTTGAATGTACAGAATTAAGGCTAGTAATAATTCCTAGAGCAGGGTTCCCAGTCCCCAAGCTTGTCCCTCCTCCCTCCGCCTTCTGGGTCCTTCTGGAGTAGTGACTGTGAAGGGCTCGAACAGAAGCAGAGAACACAGACCCCGGAGTGGTCACACATCTTCTCATTTGCAGAAAGAGACAGAGATCTCTGACACACTCAGTTTGTATCTCAGTAAAGAGGACTGATGGTGTACATCTGGGCATGTGGGAGCCCTGGTCCAGGAGCTCCTTGGGCACAGAGGAGCAGATCCCAGATTATTATACAGCAAAGCACCCCTCTGCCTCAGTTTCCCCAAGTGTGCATCTGAAGCAGCTAGATGTGGAACAGCACCCAGCTAGCCTTACTCCTCCTGGGACCATAGGTTGGGTAAATGTATCCAAGAGTTAGAGTCACCTGGGGAGCTGTGAAACTGCAGATCATGCCCTCCTTCTGATTTGGGAAGATGTGCCTTTTAAAGTTCCCAGGTGCTGGTGCACTGGTGGTGCTTTCCCAGGACTGCACAGGAGGCACAATCCTCTCTCAGGAAAGGTTTGGGCCCAGCACTGTCACCTGCATCTCAAAGGAGTGTTCCCGAAGTACATGGGCTGAGCTCGGGACGGTCTCACTTCCAATCAAGGTGTTCACCAGGAGGTTGCGTATGTCATGAATCCTGCATTCTGCAGACTTCTCTGCTTATTTCAGACCTCCCATTCCACCTTTCTTGCTAATTAATTTTCCATGGGCAAGCAACCCTGTGGGTCTTTGGCTTTAAGCACAGTGAGCTCAGAAGTTCCCAGGTTAAGTAGTTAATGATTAGTAATCAAATACTTCAAAGCATGGGTGGGATGTTATGGCTAGTTAAAGAAACTCCAAGATTAAGTCGTTTTGTAGAGCAAAACGGTCTTCCTGTAGTATGAATATTCAACACCCAATTTATTCAATAAGCATTTGAGTGTTTTTCTTAAAAGAGAGACTCACCTGGGCCTGAGTAAGATTCTAGCTTTGGCCTAGGACTTGCAGGCTTGAAATGGGTAATTGCAACATCAAACGTAAAAGGATGAGTGGAGAGGGGTTATGGGAACAGTGGCTGGCTAGAGAGAGTTTGCTGAGGAGGCATGGATCCAGGCAGTCCACATACACCTGAGACTGAGTTGGTAGGGAGACCTCAGTCCCAAATTACCACTGCAGCAATCAATACAAAACCACCCAGGTATGCTGACTTACAGCATGGACCTCAGAGGCAGAATTCCTAGGTCCGACTTTCCACAAATTACTTAATCTCTCTGTGCCTTGAAACAGAGATTTTAGTGCCTGTCACGGTTACTTAGTAATATTTATAAAACAGTAATATTTAGAAAAAGAGTAGTGTCTGGCACAAAGTAAATACCATATAGATTACAGTATTTTTTTTAAAAATTTTAACTCCAAGGCATTCCACCTCTGAGCTACACTCCCAGCCCTTTTTATTTTTTATTTTGAAACGGGCTCTCACTAATTTGCTGAGGCTATCCTCACACCTGTTATCCTCCTGTCTCAGCCTCCCAAGTACTGGGATTCCAGGCGTGTGCCACCACAGCCAGCTCCATATAGATATTCGATAAATATTTTTGAAAATCTCATCCAGTTCTGGGCCTAGGGGAGCTGAGCCATTGCACCTGTTCCTGTTCCCGATTTCTGTGGGAAGAGGAAGAGGAGGAGGAGGAAAGTAGTGATCTCTATAAACAGAAATAACTAAGAAAATACGCAGGGCTTAATCAAAGTTTTGTCAGCCCCTCAAAACTGGAAAATTCCACACTGGCCCCTTTCTAACACATAGACGTGAAAAACGGTCTTATTTCAGGGACATAGTGAAATACCTGATTATAACCTTTTCTTTTTTAGCACAGAAGGTTCTGGAAGTTGGACTTGCTGACAGCTTGGGGATTGGAGCAGGAGAAAGTCAAGGACTCCTCCCTGCGTGCGGGGGAATTCTTTGGCAGGATTAGTGGTGCTCCTTGGGAAATGTGCTCTGCAAATAGGTTTGTTTTTGAGTGGGTTACTCATCTTGCGTCAAATTATCAAATTAGACCCTGCAAGTCAGAGCCAACTGTCCCTCGACAGACAGGCTTGGCTCTGGGCTCTGCTCTCTTCCAGGCAATCTCCCCACATGCCCAAACCTCAGCTTTCCTGGCATGCACAGACATCTCTGTTGCTGTCCGTGATGTTCTGCTCTTGGAAAATGCACATATGCTGCTCTCAGAATGAAGCAAGCACAGGCCTGACACGTGGTGACTGTCCTGTGTGTCCTTGGACTTCCAGCGGGGCCTCGTCAACATTTTCACTAGGGAACCCAAAGTCAGGGGATGGCAGGAAACAGTCTGAAAATCCCACCATCTTGTCAAATCCCGATTAAAAAAAAAAACATTCTTACAAAGTTGAATGTCTACTCCATACAGTATGTATATCTGTTTAGTACAAAATCTTTCCACCTCTTTCTCCCATTTCTAAAGTTATAGGAAGAGGGACATTTTAGATTTCTTTTTGTTGTTGTTTTGCAAAGTGCATACATCTGAGAGCAGCCAGTAAAGATAGGGTTTGGTTTGCCTTTGAACTTCCTACCAGCCTAGCTTAAGACCTGACATACAAGAGGCCTTTAATTAAGACTTGTATTCTTTTTTTTTTTTTTTTAAAGGATTCCTTTATTTGATCAGTAGTACACTGGGTGCCTCCTCTGCCCCAGGCTTTCCACTCGGTGATGGAGAAAGCATGAGGCCACGTCTGCCCTCCAGTCTGCAGGCTGATGGAAGTGAGCGGCGGCATCGGGTGAAACAGTGGGTACGTGATTCTGTGAAGTGTGACAAAGAGCCTCATCCAAGGGTTCGGCTCCTTCTCAAATTCACAGCGCTTGTATTCAGGCTGGCCTGATGGGACTTCTAAGATGGAGAGCAACCCTCCTGGGGGTTTGCAGTGTAAATTCAGGAGTTTAGAATTACAGAGTTTCAGAGTTGGCAGCCTTCGAACCATCCAGTCCAACTCCATTCAGAGCTGTGTGCGTTCCATGGCTTGCTGATGCTTTCTGGGCACAGCCCCTTCCAGGGCTGGCAACCTCGTGTGCAGCTCTGACAGTGAGAAGGCAGCTCTGTAAATAGCCCTCCAGTTGCCCTCAGAGCGACACGGGACAAGCCTGATCAACCTTGCAGAAGGCACACCCTTGAAGGTGGAGCTGAGACCCCTTGAGGTCTTTCTGGTTGTTAGCAGTCCTGTCCCACTGTACATTCAAATATATAGGTAGACTGAGAAGCTGGAGCTTAAAGGACACACATTATGGCAACAGCCTTCCTAGGGAAGAATCCCTTCAACGACATCCGTGAACAGGGGACCTCAGCCTTTGCTTAACCATTCAAAGTCATGGAGGTAGTCAGGGGTGAAGGGCTGTCCATTGCTGGGCTCCAGGTGTCCTGCCACAAAGTTCTTTCTTGTAGGGACCTAATATCTGTCTCCTCCCTCTCCCTCCACTGCTCTGGGGGCCACTGACCAAATGCCTCTTTTTCTAACACTGCATTACCAAATCCTAGAATTCTCCAAGTTCCAGTGAGAAGGGGACTCTCAGAAGACTGAAAGACATATACTTAATGCATGTGAATTTACAATTCCCGTAGGTAGTTGGTGTTGGAAACACTTTAATGTAGGGAGAGTCACAAGTTAGAAAAATCAAGGAAGGCAACAACTACCCTTGTCACGTGGATGAAGTGTCACCGTGTGCTGATATGGGAAGCGCTGGCTCTTTAGAGACATGTGTGGTTCCTGAAGGGGACAGCTCTGAGGGGCTGCCCACCAACTGCTCTCTAGGACCTGGAGCTGGGGCCACATAGTCCTGAATTAACAACCCCCAGCTGCCACCATTTAATCCATCACTGTGTCCAACAGGCCACTGAAATGTCTCTCAAAGTCCTCCTCGGTGCTGCCTGGCTCCATCCCCATGGCGACCCAGTCCTCCCATCTCTCCTGGGGATGACAGGACAGCCTCCTCCTCAGCTTGCTTTCTTGCTTCCAGTTCTTTTCCTTCCAACCCATCCTGCAATCCTGCATGCTGCTGTTAGGGGTAACTTTCAGGTCCCACCACGGAAATTGCTATGGTTTGGA
>PVLC010033413.1:0-17481 GCA_004027655.1 Graphiurus murinus | reverse complement strand
TGTGTGTGTGTGTGTGTGTTTTGCTGGGGATTGAACCCAGGAGGTTCTACCTCAGAGCTACACCCCAGCCCTTTTTATTTTGAAATAGCGTCTCACTAAGTAGCTGAGGCTGGCCTCCGACCTGAGACACCCATCTCAACCTCCCAAATACTGGGATTACAGTCACGAGCCACTGCGCCTAGCTTGATTCTAAAATTTATATAACAATGCCAAGGGCTGAGGGCTGCCAAGGTAATGTTGTCAAACCTGCATGTTTTTTTTTGCGGTACTGGGGATTGAACTCAGGGGCATTCTACCTCCAAGCTACACCCCCAGCTCTATTTTTTATTCTTTATTTTGAAACATGGTCTCACTAAGTTGCAGAGGGCCTCACTAGACAGCTGAGGCTGCCCTCGAACCCGGATCCTCCAGTCTCAGCCTCCCGAATGCTGGGATTACAAGCGTGCACCACCACTCCTGGCTGCCCCAAGATTCTTGAGTAATTACCCCAAGCACTGCTGAGAGTATTAATTGATCAGACAACAGAGACTACACAAAAGATAGGGAAAGGTGGCCAGATACCATACTAGAAATTCACTTACTTGAAAAATACTTTGAACTATGAATTATCCAACGTAGAAATAGTTCAGTGGGAGAGGTATCTGTTGGTCAGAGGACAGAGTTCACACAAAAGCGTAATTTCAGCTGGGTGTGGTGGTGCATGCCTGTAATCCCAGTATTTGGGGAGGCTGAGACAAGAGGATCCCAGGTTTGAGGACAGCCTCAGCAAGTGGTGAAACTCTCATCGACATAGTGAGACCTTGTTTCAAAATAAAAATTGGCCGGGTGTGGTGGCACATGCCTGTAATCCCAGTACTTGGGAGGCTAAGACTGGAGGATCCGGGTTCGCGGCCAGCCTCAGCTACTTAGTGAGGCCTTCTGCAATTTAGTGAGACCCTGTTTCAAAATTAAGATAAAAAATAGGGCTGGGGTTATAGCTCGGAGGTAGAATGCCCCTGAGTTTCATCCCCAGTACCAATAAAAAAAATTAAAAAAATAAGAATTGAGCATGTAGCTTGGAGGTAGAAAGCCCCTGGTTTCAATCCCCAGTAACTCCCCCTCCCCCCCAAAAGGGCATAATCTCCCAAGGCACTGTTAGCCTTCCAGAATAGTTGAAACAAAAGATATGGACTGAGAAGACAGTGAAGGCTACAGCAGGACCCCTGCCAGTCACAATCATCTTGATGGTACACAACTATAATCTCAGTACTTGGGAGGCTGACCCAGGAGGATTGCAAGTTCAAGGCCAGCCTTGAGGCCCTCAGGAACTTAGTGAGACCCTGTGATGCCATTTCAAAAAAATAAAATAAGCTGGGTGTGGTGGCACAGGCTTGTAATCCCAGTACTTGGAAGGCTGAGACCGTTGGATCCAGGTTTGTGGTCAGCCTCAGCTACTTAGTGAGGCCCTCCAGAATTTAGTGAGACCCTGTTTCAAAATAAATAAGCTGGGTGTGGTGGCACACATTTGCAATCCCAGTACTTGGGAGGCTGAGACAGGAGGATCTGGGTTGGCAGCCAGCCTCAGCAATTTAGGCCCTTAGCAACTTAATGAGACTATGTTTCAAAATAAAGAACAAAAAATAGGGCTGGGGGTGTAGCTCTGAGCTTTGGCTCCAATCCCCAGTACCACACACACACTTTTAAAAAGCCTTGAACCCTCACATGTGTTTCTCACCTGTCTAGGTCTGACCGGCTTGTGCTGAAATTCTTTTCTGTCACGTAAGCCAAGCTTACAAGCTTGGCTTCATCTGGATAGTCCTGGGCGCCTTGACAGACACCTCCCACGACAGTAAAGCCCTTCCAGGCGAGCCCAGGGGCGCCACGCTGCTTTTAGGACTGCTTCTGCATCCTATCAACCATGTCACTCGGTGACCCGGTGAGCCACGCGTTCCACGGAAGCCCCAGCACCAGCCCCTCCACGCTTGTGAGAACAGGGGCAGGGCACGGGCTCTGCACCGGCTCCCCTCTGCCACCCAGCTGAGGATCGGCCAGCAAAGGAATTGGCCGGACCCTCTTGGTAGATGCTAGAGAAAGACCCTCAAGACAAATCCAGCCAGAGGACCATTGTTCCAAGCGGGGACCGGGCTGTGTTGGCTTTCTTTTCTATCCGGCCCAAGACGTGGACCCAGGGCCAGCAGCCCCCCCGGCGGAATTGTCAAGGCACTTTGTGGCCATTAATCTCTAAGAGTCTATCAGGACCACAGCATTAGACCATCTTCCAAAACCCCAGCTGGGCTCCTGTGGACCAGGAGCCGGGCTCCGGCAAGTGGCGAGGAGGCAGCTGGAAGCCAGGGCTCCTGGGCGGCCCATGCCCTCTCACTGGGCAGCAGGGTTCCCCATCTGTGACCCCATCCAACTGGACATCTCAGATGGCCACCACTTGGGAAGGAACATAGGGAAGAATGCCTCCTATCCTCTGAGAGGTACTGATGAGGTGTGTCCGGTACACAGCCCCCTGCCCCAACCTTTGGGTGGGGCTGGGGCCCCGGACAGCAGGGCCCCGAGGAAGCCTGGACCTGGGGCCTGGGGGCAAGTGCGCATGTGAGGTGAAGGGCGGGGGCGGGGTGAGCACTGAGACAGTCTGGGCGCCGGCCCCGCCCCGCTCCTGCCTCCCCAAATGCAGACTGCCCTCCGGGTGATGACCATGCAGCTTTCTTAATGGAACACAATCGCTGAACTTGGTACATTTCGAGCACTTTAGCCTTCCAGGACAGCAGACTGCTGATGGAAACCATCTTCCGCGGGCGGGCGGGCGCCATGTTAATGAGAGGCCAAATTTCATACGCTTGCAAACTTTCCCCCCAGCCTCCTGCTGTACTGCGTGTGCCCCCTCCCCCCAATAAAAGATTGCATCAGAGAGAAAGGGAGAGAGATCTCCATAATTTATAGTATGGGCATTTCACTGGGGACAGGCGCTAATCTGTACTTACCGATACATTTAAGAAAATGCATCCTCCCGCAAGCCTGTACCATTTACGACTCTTGGCACAAACCGCAATGCTCAGTCTTCAATTAAGGGACACCTTAGGGTTCATTATCACACAATCGCTCCCTGTGAACCGTGCCAAATGCTGTTTTGGCACAGAGCTTGGAAGATGAATTAGAAGGAAGTCTTCTCTGTAATGCCCTCTCCCTCAGCCCCATTACCGTCATCGGCGGCCGCGCCCCTCCCGCGGCCCTCCCCCTCGCAAGTGGCTTTCACTATTCAATTTCTCAACGTCAAACTCGATTCTCTAGAGGTGTAGTTAAAGATGCCACATCTCCTTTTTGTCTTCCGGCTCTCAACAGGCCTGGCGCGGCCCAGATGGGCTAAGGAGCCACAGATGCGGGTTCCCTCTCCTCTTAGAGCACTGGGTAGACAAGGGAGGACTGGACGCGCGCATGCGCACCACGGGGAAGGCGTGGTGTGGCCTCCAGCGGACCCGAGCATGGAGCTGGGAGCTGTCTCAAGGCGAGGGCACAGCAGCGCACTAGCTAAAGCAGACAGCTGAGCTCAAAGCCACTTGCCCCAGCCAGCAGGAAAGACAGAAAACAGAAAGTAGAAGCTGTTTTTTTTTTTTTTTTTTTGCGGTACTGGGGATTGAACTCAGGGGCATTCTACCTCTGAGCTACACCCCCAGCCCCACTTTTTATTCTTTATTTTGAAATGGTCTCACTAAGTTGCGGAGGGCTTCACTAGGTAGCTGAGGCTGGCCTAGAACCCGGATCCTCCGGTCTCAGCCTCCCAAATGCTGGGATTACAAGCGTGCGCCACCATGCTTGGCTTAGAAGCTGGTTTTTATTCCTCCATATCCCCTTCCCATGGCCAGAGCCCGCAGGACCTGCTGGTTTACCTCCTCCTGGGGTGGGGGGGACATTGCCTTTTGTTTCCTTAATGAAGATGGCAGACAGAAACAAACACATCTGCTGGACCTCCCAGCTCTCCTAGCCCGGGTCCCACAGGGGCCTGGGATCAAAGAACAAAGCCCCCCCAGAGCCACAGGTGAGCACCGGGGACACGGAGAAGAGGGCTGCAGGCAGCAGTGGCCAGAGCCCTGGCTGGGTGGGTGGGGAGGCCCTCAATCTTCAGGGGTGCTCCTGGGAGAGCGTCGCCTCTGCCCTGTGCACCCAGCCGTTTCCCCCCAGGAACTTTCCAGACCCACTTGGGACCCCGGACCCCACGCCTCTGCTGGAGAGGGCCCACCCGCCCGCGGCTTGTCGGAGATGCTTGGTGTTACAGGGAAGAAGGTTCTCAGCAGACGTCAACTTACACAAAGCCACTCAAGTAACAGCCGGCAATGGAGGCCGACAGCGCGAGCCGACCCGCAAGAGTCCTCCCTCCACCTTGGGGGCAGGGGCAGGGGGAGAAACACAGAGAGCAGACTTAAAATACTTCGCCCACAAGCTGTCTTGTGGAAATTTTATTATATAGAGTGTAAAATGAATTGTCAGTCAAATAAAAAGAACACCTTTTTAAAACAACATGCATAACATTTTCCAATTGTCTTTTTTAATAGTTAGACATTTCAAGCATTGTAAGGAAAATAAAGAGAAAAAACCAGAAATTGTAACTTCAGTACATTTCAAACGGAATGTCCCTCAGGTCAATTAAAAATGCAAGAAAAAATAGCTTCAATTCCGTTTTTTTTTCCTTTAAAAATACATGTTATCTGTACAAGATACACTACACAGTAAACATTGGAAATCATATTATCCCTTTTATTAAATCAAAATTAATCCATACTGCGGTTAATACTAGATTTACTTATTCATCTAGTTAATTTGACAAATATTAAGAAAATATTTAAAAGAAAAAAGCAAAAAACACCTTGGAATTAAAAAATAGTTACTACATTTTTATACGGTTTAATGTTCCACAGTGTTTGTTAAAAGTTATATTGAATTTCTTTTTAATATTAAAAATAACAGTATTTATATTTCTGAGAGAATAAAGAAAGGTTTTTTGTTTTGTTTTTAAAACCAGCTTGGAGGTCTTAGATACACAATTGCAACCAGTAATGGAGACATTGAAAAAAAAAAAGTATGCTAAACACACGAACACACTTTTATATTACCCTTTAGAACTCTAGAAATTATACAAACCCTACAAAATGCCCCTCCCAAACCCTGTTGGATAGCAATACAATTATCTGTCTCATTTCAGAATTCACATAATTAATTACAATACATAATAGTTCAGTTTTTAAAAAAATGCAATAAAACCAGACAGCCAAAGTACAAGAAATTAGAAGTAAAACATTTAATGAATTTACACATTTAAGAATATTTAAATACTGTTTAAAAATTTTTAAAAAGAATTTGTTACATACCACCTAAGACTTCCAAGCCATTTTCTGTCCCAACAGAAAAAACTGTAAATAAAAAGACACAAAAACGAAACAAAACAAAAAACACCATGTTGAAATGTCACTGCTCTGAGGAACCTTCTGGCACCCGAATCTGCAGGTATTGTTCCAAAAAGAATCCCAGAGCTTACACATTTGAAAACAACAACAACAAAATAATGAAACAAAATTATCAGCAATTTTTAGTAACTAATTTCCCCGATTTTTAGAAAAATTCTGTTAATCTAAATATAGTGTTTCACAGAACAAAACCAAGGTTCTTCATCAAAAGGTTTGCAAATCTAAAATCTCTGTTACAAACAGGTTTCCTTTCACACTGATTTCGAGGGGAGGAGCCAGCCGCAGGGTCGCGCTCTACTGCTCCTGTGGGAGGAAGGAGAGGTCAGCGGGACAGTGGCTTCCCGGCAGGCCCCCGTCCAGCCCAGTCCAGTCCCGGGAGGTGACAGGAAGCCCTCTGGGCAAGAGGACATCCGGGCTCCTCTCTGCTGGGACAGGGCCGGGCTGAGAGGGGCGGTGGGCGCTCCCCCCCCCCCAGGTCACCTGCAATCTGCCCCGTGGGGGCCCGTGGCCCTCCTTCCCACTCTCCATGGCTGGGCTCTCAGGTCGCCCCCAGCCTTCCCTGCTGCCCACAGCCCGGCTTCAGGGGTGGTCTGGGAAGTGTCGCGGCGCTGGGGAGGGACGTCTACACACCTGGTTGTGGGCTTGTGCTTGCCCTAGCGTCTGTCCGTAGAAAGCCACCTGCTGTCGGTAATACTCGGCCCAGGCCATGGTGTAGTCTGGCGGGGAGCTGGTCTGAGGAGCAGCGCTGGCTGCATGGCCTGCCACACAAGGGAAGATGCCGGTCACTGGGGCCGGACGCCGGGGAGCCGCTTCCTGTCCCTGGGCTGGCCGCTGCAGGGTGCCACACCCCAGGTGAAGACACACCTGCAGCCTGTCTCTACAGAAGCAGGTTCCCTGCCTGTGCCTGCCCTGGCCGGGCGACACTGAAGGAGCTTGGCGCAGGCACCCGTACAAGGCATCCAAGTCCCAAGGACAGCCTGGCGCACAGCCCTGTGGGTCTGTGGATCTGGAGTCAAGAGCTCAGAAGAAAGGGCATTTGAGCTGCCCCCAGGTCCCCCTGGTGGTGAGGACCTCCCTGACACCCTACCCTGGTCCCAGAAGCGCTATCAACATGGAGACAGCCCAGCACCCGCAAGCCAGGCTCTGACAGCCGCTGCCCTGAGCCTTCCAGTCAGCAAGGAACCCCCTTCAGACGCAGGGCAGAGCCCTCAGGTGACCTGGGACACACCGGAGGGCTAGGGCTGACTTGACTTCATGCGTCAGGTTTGCTTTTGTTTAGTGGACTGCTTTAGTCCCTGAGAGTTAAGTAGCAAGAGAACCAAGCACTCTAGCACCCAGTTCAGTTTCAGGCTCCCTTCCGAGTGTGGCCTTCGCTTTTCTCTCAGCTGTCTCAAAGTGGCCAGAGATGGCCAGCAGCCAGACTGCCAGAGACCAAGACAGCACCCAAAGGAAACCGTTTGGCTACCCAGGGGACTACCAAGGTTGGACCTGGGCCCATGCCCACCCCCAGGAGCCCAGCAGGGGCGAGGAGGAGGGAGGCAGGCATCGGGAGCACAAAGACGACAGACCCCGCAGGCACTGAGCTAGGGCGACAGGCGGCTGGCCGGGCCTCGGCACTCACTCTGCTTTTTGTAATAGTCTTCCCAGGCCTTGCTGTAGTCAGGCTGGCTGCTCTGTGGCTGGCTCTGTTGGCCTGTGCAAAGAACAACAAGCAGTCAGGCCTGCGGCTCCTCTGTGCCCGAGGCCTGCTCTCCGCCGCAGTCCTGGCGAGGCAGGTCGGCAGACAGCCCCCGCTTCAGGACAAAGCGTCCAAATGGTGCCGACTCTGCACCTGGCTCACTGTCCGATGGCCGACAGCTGCACCTCTCGACAGGCAGAAGGCAGGAGCAGGCAGGGAGCCGTGCAGAGACAGAAACCAAGGTGACAGCGCAGAGGTCAGGAGCACAAGCTCCCAGAGCGGAGGGGAAGGAGGATGTGGGGCTGCTGTGCAGTCCTGGGTGTCCCCTGTGCTGTGACTACAGTGAAGACGCACGAGGGGGCCGACAGCAGCGGGGACGGAGCAGCAATACCCACCTGCCCACAGAGGCCCCTTCAAAGCCTTCTCTTCCATTAGAATTATAGTCTGCAGAAGCAGGCAAGATATGCTACTAACTACATCTCGCAGCCACTGCTTTCTGCACGTGGTTACTTTACTCAAGTCTGAGAGCAGAGAAGACGATGCTCACTGATGCCCACGCCGTGGGGCTGGGGAGAAAGGGACCTGGGCAGGACCACGCAAACCAAGGGCAAGGCAAGCAGGTGCAAAGCCCATTCTCCATTGCCAAGTTCCAGGAACAAGCAAGGCGGAAGCTCACACACACGAGGCGAGGCTGCCCTGCAGGGGCTGGAGACAGACCAGGCCTCTCCTACTGCCTGCGCCTCCCGGCCCTCGCACAACCCCAGCAGAACGCTTCACTGCCTGGACGGGAAGGACAGTTCTCCTCTCAGGCCTCAATGTCCCCAACCTCTAGGGCCTGTGACAGGTCCCCTGTGTCAGCAGGACACAGGTGAACACAAGCCCATCACCTGCTGCCTGGGGGTGCAGATCGGAGCAGCCCCAATGACCTGGCTCTGAGAGAACACCTCGCTCTGCCAGGTGAGCAGACAGCAGAGCAGAGGCGGGATGCAGGTGCCGAGCGGGTGCGCACCAGGAAGTTCCTACTGCCGTGAGCCTCGTGTAATGGGATACTGGCAGAAACCAGCCATACAGTACCAAAGCCTGCAAGTACGTTATAGAAACCCAACCCAGCACTTCACAGATGACAGAAGGAAGCCTAAGTCACAGGGTGTGGCCTCCCGGCTCTGCTCCAGAGGACAGGGGGGGACACCGCCCAGCAGCCTGGCATGCTGAGGACCTGCAGCTGCCCCAACAGAGCTTTCCAGTCGACACTGGAACCTCAGCGGCCAAAGGGCCCGAATCCCACTAAGGCGCAGGATTCTGCTTCGTGAAGGCTTCAAACAAGAGGGACCAGCGCAGAAATACAACCCCGGCACGGCTCCTGCGGCGGGTGTGGGCGTGGGGGCCTGATCCCACCCAAGTATTTTTTTTGGGTATGGGGGTTGAATCCAGGGGCATATTACCTTTGAGCTACACCCCCAGCTCTGTTTTCATTTTGAAACACAGGATTGTTAAATTGCCCAAGTTGGCCCTGAACCTGTGATCCTCTGGCCTGAGCCTCCCAAGCAAGTACTTTCTTTTTACAACCAGTATTCCTGGGGAGGTACCACTGAGCAAAGATAGTTCTCTACTCGTTTACTTTCTGAAAGCTCAGGAAACAGAAATAGCTCCTTCCTTAGATGACGGAGAGAAGAGGGGGAAGGTAGCTTTGTGGAAAGAAGAGGGGAGTGGGAAGGGTCCCCAGAAAGCAGGGCCTGCTGGGCTTTGAAGAGCAGGGTGTGGGGCAGAGCTAGGGGCCAGAGAGGCTCAGGTCAGACCACACCATGGCCCAACTCTCAGAGGGGAATACGAGTGCCTGAGGGCCATCGCCATTCCTTGGAACCCCCTCTGTGCATGTGGAGTCCCAGTGGGTTCCCAAGGTCTCTGAGGAAGGCTCTTGGCACTTGTCAGTCAGGAGTGGAAGAAGAGCATCTTAGACCCCGCCCGCCTGCCCGCTCCTCTTCCTCCTCCTCCTGGATTCACTTACTTGGGACCTGCTGGGCGGGCTGCTGCCAGGCCTGGTAGGTGCTGCCCCAGCCCTGGGTCAGAAAGGCTGGAGGGCCACTGCGGAGGACAGAAGCGTCACTTGTGCCACCGTGGGTCACGCTCGTCCTCCTCCCCTCCCTCGCCCCCGCCAGGCTCGAGCGGCCGTGCTGTCGCCGTGGCCCACCTACCTCATGGGGGTGCTGTGCGGGTTTCCGTTCACTTTAGCAGCAAGGTTGGGGAAGCACCCCGAGCTCCTGGGAGGAAACGTGCTGTGGGAGGGAGCAAGGAGACCCAGCTGAGCCCGCGGGGGAGGCCCCCATCGCCTGCGAGCCCCTACAGATGGCCGGGGAACGAGCCACACCAGGACTCCGCACCCCAGGGAGCAGTGCGGCAGGAGGCGGCTGGGGGAGGCTGGGGGCGAGCGAGCGGCCCGGCAGGGGTGCAGACTCACTTTTGGTGCGGGGCGGCAGACGGCTGGCTGAAGGGGCTCTGTCCGAAGGCGGCGGGGGCGCCAAGGCTGGGACCCTGTGTGGGCAGAGGGGCTCTCAGTCCTGCCGCCCAGGCAAAGCCCACTTCTGGGAGACAGCTCTGCGCTCACACTAGCCTGCCTTCCCGTGGCGGCCTGCACCTCCGGCAGTGCCGCTGCCCCTGGAGTGACCAGCACCACCACGCTTGCCCTGGCCGCCACCCTGGGGGAGGACCAACCTGCTTGACTCTCCCGTCAATTTAGGCTGGCCCAGGGCTCTTTCTGCCATTCTACGTCCCCAATGAGGTGAGCAGTGGCCCATCTGTCCTCCATCAACACTCCCTTTCTTTATCTGCTTTGAGGTGCCTGAAACTAAAGCCAGAGTCAATGAACGCTGCCTGCAGGGCCGGGCCAGTGTGGGGCGGGGAAGGCTGCTGCTGCTGCTCGTCTAAGCCTGCAGGGGACATGCTCTGGGGACTGACTGCTGCAGCCTCTGAGTCCTGCCAGAGGCTGCCTTCACTGCGCCTGGGCCTGGCCTTCCCTGGGCCTCCGACCTTCCCCTCAGCAACGTGTGTGGGGGGTGGGGGGCGGGGCGTGCCCCACACAACTGGAGGACACAAAGTCGCAGGAGTTGAGGTTCTGAGGGAAACAGGCGCCTGGGACATCCCAAGGAAACCCAACTAGTGCTGAGCCGGGGGACGGACTGTGTACGTACGCCAACTTTCTCGTCTATGAGGTGCCTGGCCACCTCGATCTGCTGAGGGACGCCCCTGATGGTGAACACCCGCAGGCCGGGGTCGGTGCTGGGAGGGGGGTTCCGCTGCAGCTCCACGTGTGCGCCCGACTGCTGGTTAATGCTCTTGATGCTCTCGCCCCCTGCAACAGGAGACAGAGGCAGGGTGAAGCTGCTGTGGCAGCCGCCAAGGCCACCGGCGCACTGGTCAGGAGAGGCCGGACTGTCAGCACCTGGCTGGAGAGAAGGGCTTTCCACTCACTGGAAAAGGGCTCTAACAAAACCCAGGGGCTCTCCCTGCAAAACCAGCCCTGGAGTGAAGCTGGCCCCTTGCAGAGCCACTGCGCCCGCCCAGGGCTGGCGGAGGGCTGTGGACAGCACAGGCGCAGAGCCTGTCCCCGGCGCAGCCGTGCTCCCTCCAGCCCAGTGCAGCTGTCCGCCCAGGGAGAGCACTGGATCCTGCTTGGGGCAGGAATGGCCACCGGGTGGCCCCCGCCCGCCACGCACAATGGGTGCCTTCAGCCTGGGTATGGGCCACCACATCGCCCTCCACGGGTCAGCTGGAGGGCCACATGCCCCAACAATGCCTGGAGCCCACTGGGCCTTCAATGTCCTCCTGTCCCTTCCCTGTCCCTGCTGCCCCCGTAGGGGGATGGGTCTAGACAGAGGCTGTCCAAGGAAGGGGGGCCAAGGGGCCTGGGTGGAGCCGGCTAATGAAAATTTAGTTGGACTCTTTGAAAAACCTGTGAGAGTCCCAGTCTCTTAATGAAATTTGCGTAACAAAAGATCCACGGGCATAACAAAGGTCTAATTCTTCTTTTGAAATTTCACAGAACTTACAGATCTGCTCTGCTCAACTGGCTTGGGGGGACCTTAGTGCAGCCAGAACACAAGGAAGAGTTAGGGCACTGAGCTTTACCCACTGGAAAAAGACAGAAGGCTGAAAATCTGGTATGGGAGCAGGGAGCCCCAAGACAAGAGTGAGGATGGAGGGCCAGCGTCGGTGCTGCCCTGCCACCCACACGTCAGCACTTCACTGTGACGCGTCCCAGCCCGAACACCCCGGCTTCCCAGTTCCAGCCCCACTGCTGGAGAGGCGCAGCTCAACACCCCACTAAGCACGGAGGCAGGCAAGGTGGGGCGGGAGCAGGCAGGAGCTCTGCCGAACGAATCCCAGGACTCTGTGGAGCTGTCTGGGGTCCTTCTGGAAGGAGCCAGGAGGCCACGATGCCTCGGGCAGTACGTCGTTTAGTTTAGGGTCATTTTAAACATTAAAGCAAGTCAACAAAACACGGTTTTATGTTCCTGGTTTTCTGACCAGGCATGTGTGACCTGGGGACGTCACAGGCTATCGCAAAGTCTCCGGGCAGAATCGGTCCCTCTGGGTCCTCTACTCAGAGATTATGGACTTTGTTCTTTGCCTCATGAAAAGACAACAGCTTCACTCTCAGCCAACTGTTTTTGGGGGAGCAATGAAGATAAAAAAAAAAAAATCCAGTGTCCATTTCTACAGACACGCCAACATTTTGGGGAACCCTGAGCCTTCCCCCAGATGCCACCTGCTCTGTAGGCAACCGTGTGCGAGGGGGCAACTGTCTGAGGCTGAGGACCCGCAGGCCCCAGACAGCCAAGCCCCGGCCCTCCCCTGCGGGCCCAAGTCCCCGCGACCCTCTGCCTCTGCCCGGAGGCTTCGGGAGCATGCTAATAAGGTGAGGAGGTGCCACCAAACCGCACGAGCCCGGAAGGAGTTAATTTAAGTTCATCTTCCTTCAAAATGAGGTCACAGCTTGGCACATGGTGGCTGTCTACCGACTCATTCAGCAGCCTGCTCCATTCTTCCACCTGATGGGGGGCAGAAGCGACCCACCAGTGGCCCCCGGCTGGACGTGAAATCGTAAAGCAATTAATCAAACCCACTAAAAGGCCTGCTTGACAAGAGCAGGGCTGGCCGCACTAGCTGTCAATGTTGCTGTGTTTATCATGGAAATCCAGCAGGGGCCCTGGGAGGCTCCGCGTCTGTCCGGGGCAGGGCAGGGCAGAGCCAGCCCGGCTGCCTGTGGCTCCTCTTCCTCTCCCTTACCCGCCCGCCTTTCCCAAGCAAAGCGCATTCCTCACACTCAGCCACAGGGTAAGAAGAGAAAGACCTTCCCTGAACCCAACAAAGCTTTTGCTGTGCTTCCAGAGGCTGCTGGTGAGCACGGGACTGTCCAGTACTGCCTCCTCCTGCCGCTCCTGCCTTCTAGGACACATGCAGGGGGCTCGCTGGGAGGAGCTGCCGCAGTGAAGACAGCCAGGCTCTGCCAGGATGCGCTCAGGAGGAAACCCGACAGAGGTCCTCCAAAGGCGAGCCACCCAGCTGATCCGCCACCTGGGAGGGAGGGGCGTGCCCACCGTGGCCTTCTGAGCAGCTGGCAATGTCCTTGACACGTTCAGCAGCCTGTGTCAGGAACTCAAGCAACCCGTGTCACTCCCACCACCACGTGGTTAGCCATCTGCAAGACGAGCAGACACAGGAGACGCGCACCGAGAAAGAGCAAACATCGAGTCCACGAGCAGGGCCACGGGGCAGAGAACTGCCACCCCGGCCCCAAGTCTCCTTCCCTGCAATGCCAGCACCCCAAACAGCCAAAGATATTTGGTGACTGAAGAAATCTGAGAGACTCTGGGGAGGAGGCAGTGTTTATTTTCTCCATATGCTGTCAAATGAACAACAAAGGCAAATACAAAGCCCGTGCCAAATAGAAGTCCCTGCAGCGCAAGGCCTGGCCAAGCCTCCAGGAAGGCCACCCTGCTGCTGCCACCAGAAGGCCCACAGGCCAGCAGAGGAGCCACAGGACGCAGCCCCGATGGCCCAGAAACCTGCCTGCCCCGCCCCCTCTCACTGGAGGGCTGACCAGGGTTTCCACCTGCCGTCCACGACTAGAACAGCCATTTCCTTCCCCAGGGTGTCTGTTACTCATGGTAAACATGCCGCTGAAAGAACAGAAGCCATCACTGCTGGCACTAATAATAAAGATCAACTCCCCAGGTCTAGGGAGGGAAAGATGGCTGAAAGCACCCTTTGCCGGGGCCTCGCTGCTCCTCGACCTCCCTGGAGCAGTGAGTCCGAGGAACCCAGAGAAGACCCGTGTGGAGGAGAGCTCCAGCCAAGGCAGTGGATAGGCTTGCCACGTGTTTCCGAGGCCCACGGGACCCGTCTTCTCCCCAGCAGTGGCTTCTTACCTTTGCCTATGACAAGGCCGCACTTATCTGCCGGCACCGTGTACGTTATTTCCTGGACGCCACCGGGGGTTCCCACACTCCAGTCACCTCGGCCGCGGCCCCTTCCCCTGGCTACCGCCAGGCCTCCGAAGCCATCTCTTTCCTGGGAAGAAAACAAGGCTCGAGTGACGCTTTCTTATCTTCTCTGGGGAGGTGAAGGACAGGATGTAATCAATGGTGTCCACTGGAATGCAGCTCCTTTGCACATTTTAGATTCGGAAGCACTCTGTCAAGCCTGAATCCACATGAACTGGAGGCCGTTGGTGCGACACAGACACGCCCAACGAGGCGGGGCAGGCAGGAGAGAGCTGAGCGTCTGAAGGCCAGCGGTGGCCCTTGAGTGGGGTCTACGAGGAAGCCCTGGCCCGCAAGCACCGAGACCTGTGCTTTCCTGGAAGCTCCCGTTGCTCCCTCCCGCAGGACGCATGCAGGGCCTGGGGGAAGCCAGATGTGAGACGCTAAAGAGTTCTGGGCTCCTGACCCTCCCCTGGGACAGGGCTGCTATAAAGGACAACTCAGTTACTGTTGTCCCAGTGGGTATACCTTGTGCTCCAACCAGCGAAAAGGAGAAAGGACTGAAGAGACAACACGGGCTGTCGTGCCCCTCAGAGCTCCCTCAGGGCCAGGCCTGGCCGTGCTCTGGCCGCAGACGCCTGCACACCGCTCCCATACCACTTGCCCGCAGAACCACAGCCCTGTCCTTCCAGGGCAAAACACATCCCAGCCTCGCCAATGAGACTCTGGCGCTGGGGACACAGAACTTCTAAATGTTGAGGGGAACCTGGTCAAGCTATGTGCTTTACACAAAGAAGAAGCCCAACGGCTGCTCAATGTGGTAAAGAAATGTCACTGAACATTTACCTAGAATCGAAACCAAGAGCTGAGATCACTGGAGTACTGTCCCCCACACTCTGCTTTTGTGAAAGGCAACTGATAGGTAGAGGGCGACTGGAGGGATTTGCTTTAAAGCAGGTGCATATTCTCTGGCGTGTATGGCCGCCTTTCTGGGAATGCCAGATCTGGAAGACGAGGCCGTCTTACAGCCTCACAGCCTCTACAACTCTAGGTTCACAAACTTGCCACAGAAAAGGATGTCAGAGACCATTCCAAGGTGGTTGGTTAAACTTGTCTACTCCTAAGAACTGCCTGGGGTTCTGGTTAAAATCCACATCCCTCCCCTGAGTATTTCCATGCAGGGGATGGTAGGGCCTACACATCTGTAATTTGGAAGCATCCCTGGCTGGCTCACAGGGGGTTGCCTCAGTTAACTGATGAGCAAAGGAGGCCCAGAAGGCTCCCAAGGCACCCAAAGGCAGAGCTACAACGGCGAGCCTGCCTTCCTTCCTTTCCCCTCTCCTCCGCATGGATGGACCCAGGGGCACTCGACCACTGAGCTACAACCCAGCTGTTTTTGAAACAGGGTTAGTTGCCTAGGCTGGCCTTGAACTTTCTTTTTTATGTAGTATTAGGGATTAAACCAAGGGAGCTTTACCCCCAGCCCTATTTTTTATTTTTTGTGGTACTGGGGATTGAACTCAAGGGCATTCTCTCTCCAAGCTACACCCCCAGCCCTATTTTTTACTTTTATTTTGAAATAGGTTGATGAGAGTTTCATTACTTGCGAGCCTGTCCTCCAACCTAAGATTCTCCTGTCTCAGCCTCCCAAGTACTGGGATTACAGGCGTGCACCATTATTTTTTATTTTGAAAGAGAGTCTCCCTAAGTTAAGAGGGCCTCACAAAGTTGCCGAGGCTAGTCTTGAACCTGCGATCCTCTTGTATCAGCCTCCCTAGTACTGGGAGCACAGGTGTGTGTGCCTCTGTGACTGTTTCTGTCACTTTTCCTTCGGCTAAAGTCATTCTCAAACTTGTCTTCAGCCCTATGTATCCGTGGTTCCCCAGCGTAGGTTACAATGGGGCTAGGGAGAATCTCTGGTGAGGCTGAAACAAAAGGAGGGCAGGTTTGAAGCCAGCCTCAGCAGCTTGGCAGGACTGTTAGAAACCTAATAAGACCCTGTTTCAAAATAAAAACAAACAGTGCAGGAGATGTAGCTCAGAGGTACAATGCCCCTGGGTTAAATCCTCAGTACTGTAAGAAATCACAAGGAGCCGGCTGTGGTGATCATTCTAGCACCTGGAAGGATCACAAGTTTGAAGCCAGCCTCAGCAACCTAGCGAGACTCTGTTTCAAAATAAAAAGGGGCTGGAGGTGTGGCTTAGAAGTAAAATGCCCCTAGGTTCAATCCTCAGTACCACACACACACACACAAAAAAGATGATGCTTAAGATAGCACACAAGCTTGCTCATATGCCAAAAACATGAGTGAAATCAAGTGCATGAAGATGGTATTGGGATCTCTGAATCCTGAAATGCTTTCTGAACTAAGAGATTTCACTTAACACAGCCCCCCGCCCCCCGGTACTGGGGATTGAACACAGGGGCATTCTACCTCTGAGCTACACCCCCAGTCCTATTTTTTATTCTTTATTTTGAAACAGGGTCTCACCAAGTTGCAGAGGGCCTCGCTAAGTAGCTGAGGCTGGCAGCGAACCTGCAATCCTCCTGTCTCAGCCTCCCAAGGACTGGGATTACAAGTGTGTGCCACTACGCCTGGCTAATACAGTTTTTTTTTTTTTTGGATTTAATATCATTTTATAAATAATTGTTCCCTTATCGGTAAACATAAGTCTACACATTCACAATAGTCCTACAAAATAAATACTGTGATTATGCACAATGTTATGACAAACTAGTTTCAAAAAACAAAAGCTTGACATCTTGATAAAAATTCAGATCAGAATAAAGCTAATACAGTTTTATATTAAGTATTTTGATTGTTAGAAATGGAAATCTACGTAGTACTCCCCCAAACAGTTTAAACAGCCAGAAATTTATTCTGTAAAGAAAATCTAGACTCTGAGTAATAAAGGCAGTACAGAAGCAGATGCAGAAAAGTCACTGACTTCCAATCAAGAGATGAGGGTGGCTGCCCCAAGAGTCCATGGCACACTCTCTACTTCTTTCTACCTTTGAGCTATACCCCTAGCACTATTTTATTTTGAAACAGTGTCTCACTAGGGCCGAGGGCCTCACTAGGTTGCTGAGGCTGGCCTTGAACCTGCATCCTCCTGTCTCAACCTCCCCAGTACTGGGATTATAGGTGTGCTCTACTGTGCCCAGTAAGCACTCTACTGAGTGTGAGATCCCTGAATGCCAGAGAGCGGGACCCACCTGTGCCGTAAGGATCAGCTCGTTGATGATGTGCGCTGCGTGCTGACACCGATCCGGAGGGCCCATGACTTGCGCGGCTCTTTCTGGACTAATCCCGTCATCTGTGGAACCAGGTGGAGCGTGGGATCAGCCCAAAGTTATAAGGAAACCAAGGTCAATACTCTTATCAAGGACTCTCGGAGTGGTTTGGTTGATAGGGAAATACGTATGATTACATCTTTTTGCATGTTGCAGGTCAATACTCAATTCTGACACAAGAACAGCTATTTTGAAAACATGTCATTAGAGAAACAAAATGGGAGGGGAGGAGAGGCGAAGAAAAATAGAGTTAAGGCAGTAATGTCCAAAAATTAGCCCACCATAATGTTTTTCTTTTCAAAGAAATGAGGAAATACAATGTAGAAAACGTTGCTCCGAAAGGTTTATAGAAGTATCCTCTGAAGTGGTTATCATTTGTTATGGTTTTAGATTATCTGTACTACAAATCAAAATAATCGATGGTGAACTTTTAAAAAAGTTTACTCAGCAAAAGTACATGCTGAAAATGCTTTGCTGATTTCCTTGCATTTTACTAGTCCAGGAAAAAAGGGAGAAGAAGAAACCCTCTTGGGTTAAGCGCGGTGGCAGGGGAGGGACCAAGCCAGCAGATGTCCAGGGAGGAGCG
>PVLC010033412.1:0-17535 GCA_004027655.1 Graphiurus murinus | reverse complement strand
AAAGAAAGAAAGAAAGAAAAGAACCTTAACCACAACAAAAATCTACTTCCATCAGTGAGAGAATGGGTAAGCAAACTGTAGTACATTCAAACAATGGGATTAGTCAGTGATTTAAAAAAAAAAAAAGAATAAACTACTGATACATGCAAAACATGGAGTAGATAAATCTTACAGATATGCTGAACAAAACAAGCCAGGCACAAAATAGTACATGCTGAAATAGTCCATTTATAGAAAGTTTATGATTAGGCAAACTAATCTATAGCGATAGAATTAAGAAAAATAGTTACCTCAAAGAGGGGTTGTCTGCTGATTAGAAAGGGGCATGTGGGAACTTTCTGGGGATATAAATGTTCTATACCTTGGTAAAATGTCATCAAACCATACACTTAAGATTTGCTTCTTTACTGTATATAAATTATAGCTCTGTAAATTCAACCCAGTATGTGTGGGTGGGGAGACTTCTCCTCCTGCTGATTTTCCACCTGAATAAACGCCTACCCCACTGTCAAAACCAGAACCCAAGAATCAGGCCTGCTTCCTTCCTCTCCCTCTGCTTCCCAAGTAGCTAGCTATTCACCACATATATCCATTATAGAGTAGCTTCTGGGTTGGGGGTGTAGCTTAGTGGTAGAGCTAGCATGCATGAGGCCTGGGTTTGATCCTCTGGCACCAAAAAACAAACAAACAACAAGAATAGCTTCTAAATGGGTGCGACTGTGTTGCCACCCCATGGTTCAGGACCCGGGAACCTCTCTCACCTGAACTGCTGTCCAGCCTCCTAGGAACTAGATGACCTTCCTCCAGGATGCCTTCCTTACAATAGACAGATTGGTCTTTCCAAGATAAAAACTGCATCTCCTACACAGCCTACACCCCTTTGCTGGCATCTTATTGCCCTCAATGAAAAAATCCAAGTGCCTAAACACACTGGAAAGGTTCTCCATGGTCCTGAGCTTGACCATCTCTCCAGCAGGACCCCACTTCTCCTTTCTAACTCTTTCACTCCTATGCTCCAGCCATCATGGATTTCCTTCAGTGCTCTGAATCCTTTCCTCCTCCGTCATCCTTTTTCCTGTGGCCCTTGTCATCCGCTTTACAACATTCTTCCACTCAACCTTTCCCTTTTTCTGGGCTAACTTTTACTCAACCTTATGAGCTTAGTTGGAATGCCAGTTCCTTGGGGGAAGCCCTCCCTGAATACCCTGGCTAGAAAGCCACCTCCTGTCTCACTCTAGGATCTCAAACCATTCTGTCCTCCCCATTGCACATTCACCATACTTTTCTGTAATAAGTTAATGAACCAGCTGGGATATTAGGTCCATGTTAACTATTTAGATGAATGAGTGGCTGAGTGAATGAATAAGAGCAAGGATTGGAGCTGGGCATGGTGGCATATGCCTGTAATTCCAGTACATAGGAGGCTGATACAGGAGGATCATAGGTTCAAAACCAGCCTCAGCAACTTGGTGAGACTGTCAGCAACCTAGTGAGACCCTTTTTCAAAAAATGGGGGTGGGGGGAGGCTGGGGATGTAGCTCAGAGGTAGGATATCCCTGGATTCAATACCCAGAACCACACCAAAAAAGCAAGGATTCAAGCCATGGTGTTAATCTGGCCTCCATATGAGCAGGTGCCCAGAAAACACAGGACACATTTGGGGGTGGGAAGTTATCCACTATTTCTGAATCGGATACATTGTTCCCCACATCACCTGTCCTTGTTGGAGCGACTACCTGTGCTTCAACTACTTAATTCGTTAATTCTAACTCTTAATCCTGAGACCACAGGCAGAGCAGGCAATAAACTCCCATTTTATGGAGGAGAAAATAGAAGCTCCGAAAGGGTTAGTGATTTGTTCAAAGTCACAGAACAAGCAAATGGCAGGACTAGCTTGAAATCAGTTCCCCTGACTCACAGGCTTGAGGTCTTTACTCTGTCATTGAATTCTCTGTGTCCCCTGCAGGCCAAGTGTCCCCACCAAAGGCAGGGGTCACTGGTTTGGCCTTTGTGGGAACTGGTGTTTAGAAGTCCTATTAAACTCCTTTCCATTCCCTACCAACCCTGTTCCAGAAACCCGCTGCACATCATTGACAAAACTAGTTCTGTTCTGGGCCCCTGCTTGCTGCAGCCTGGTGAGGGACCGCCGGGGCCCTCCCCTTGTCCCCTGACTGAATAAAGGTCCCTGCTGGAATCTTCACACTGCACACTGCATGAACGTGTGGGGACCCACTGGTTGCCAAGCCAAATGTGGCTCCAGATTATTCTAGGAAACAAATAAGTTGTTTTGCTCTGGATTGCAGGAATTTCTAATTAGGGATTTTTTATTTTGGGCAGTGTTCCTTGGAGCTGGTAGACAGATGGAGTAGGCGACTTGCTCCAGGGGCATTGTTAAGCAGAGGGAACAATCATTTCTGCCCCTGGTTAGGAGAAGGTGCTAGAGCCTGCTCCTGGCTGGCTCTGCCCTCAGGGACAGGGGCTGAGGCCTCTTCGGTGGCTTCCTGGCTCACAGTGATTTCCTCTTCTCTGCAGATGGCCCTCAGAATGCAGTACAAGCCCCTGGTAGCTGTCTGCAGTGGCTAACCAGAACACTGTTCTCGTACTAGACAGATTAGTCTTTCGAATCTTTATCTCTTTGACCTAGAAGTTTTACCTCTTAGGATCTAGCCTATGGCTATCCTGTAGGTTCAAATGAGGCCATCATCACTTACTAATCTTGTAAGTTTGGGCAAATTTATTAATGACTCTATGCTTTAGTTTTCCTGTCTGTAAAATAAAGATAATAAAGATCATCAGGTTGGCTGAGGATATTGCTCACAACTATTGTACTGAAATGCTAGGACATCAGTGTACCAAGTATACATAAAGGTCTATAAGAGCCAGGTGTGGCAGTGCATGCCTGTAATCCTACTACTTGGGAGGCTGAGACAGGAGGATCACAGGTTCAAGGGCAGCCTCGGCAAGTAGTGAGACTCTCATCAGCCTAAAGAAACTTTATTTCAAAATAAAAACAAAATAGGCAGGAGGTTTAGCTTAGAGGTAGAATGCCCCTGTGTTCCATCCCCAACACCATACATACACAAACACAAAAATATATCATAATCAAGTCAGGTGAAGTGTTGCATGCCTATAATCCCAGTACTTGGGAGACTGAGACAAAAGCATCACAAGTTCAAAGTCAGTGTGCAGTAACTTAGGGAGACACTGTTTCTTTTTTCTTTTCTTTTTTTTTTTTTTTTTGTGGTACTGGGGATTGAACTCAGGGGCATTCTACCTCCGAGCTATACCCCCAGCCCTATTTTTTACTCTTTATTTTGAAACCGAGTCTCACTAAGTTGCAGAGTGCCTCACTAGGTAACTGAGGCTGGCCGCGAACCCGGATCCTCCGATCTCAGCCTCCCGAATGCTGGGATTATAAGCATGCGCCACCACGCCCACCTGACCATTTTTCAAAATAAAACATAGGGTTTGGGTGTGGCTACAAGGCAGAATCCCCTCCTGGGTTCAATCTCCAGTATCACATACACAAAATCATAATCAAATCATAATAATGTACTTGGGAGGCTGAAACAGGAGGATCACAGGTACAAGGTCAGCCTTGGCAACTTAGTAAGACCCTGTTTCAAAATAAAAACTAAAATCAGGTCAGGTGTGGTAATGCACGCCTGTAATCCCAGTATTGAGAGGCTGAGACAGGAGGATCACAGGTTTAAGGACAGCCTCAGCAAGTAGGAAGACTCTCATCAACCTAGCAAGATCCTATTTCAAAGTAAAAATAAAATAGGGCTAGGGGGGTGTATCTTGGAGATAGAATGCCCCTGGATTCAATCCCCAGCACCACACACACAAAAAATAAATGAAAAAATAAATAATAAAAATAAAACGGGCCGAGTGTGTAACTCACAGGTGGAGTGCCCCTGGGTTTAATCCTCAGTACCACACAAAAAAATTTTTAATAAAATAAAATCAGGCTAGGAGTGTAGCTCAGGGCTACAATGCCCTTGCGTTCAATCCCCAATACTCCCCCACACACATACACAAGCAAAATAATAATAATAATAATAATAATAATAATAATAATAATAACAACAACAACAACAACAACAACAACCTAAGCCAAAAATCAGTGACTGGCCTGGGGCAGCAAAGAGGGGTGGGCACAGAAAAGGCCTCCAACAGTGGGTCCCTGGCCTCAGGGGCTCCTTCTGCCCCAGTGGTCACTGAAGCCTGGGGGGCTGCAGGGGTCTTGGGAGGGAAGCTGGACTCTTCAGAGGCCAACGCTGGAGGCTAACTTCATCTCTGCCTCCACTGCTGTCTCTTGGCCCTGTGCTGCCTCTATCCCAGCTTTTAAATAAGTCTTTTAGGAAGAGGAAAAGAGAGGGATGGGGCGGCTAGGCGAGAAGAGGAGAGAGGTAGAGAGGAAAGAGAGGGGTGAAGAATGCCGTGTCCCTGCATCTCCATGGCCCCAGGAAGTGGGACGTGGAACTGCTCTTCAGCGCTCTGTCAGGAGTCGCCATGGAGACGGAGCACTGGTCTCTTCATGATTAATACTCCCAGGCAGCTGTCTTCTTGGAGTCTTTTTAAATATGTACACTATTATTTGAACACAATGATATTTAGAGCAGAAAGATCAAGGTGGGGTGTGCGGGAGGGAACGGCAGCATTACCAGAGCTATGGCAGGGGCTGGGCCCTTCCCGGGGAGGGAGAAGGGAGGCTGCCTTCCCCCGCCCGCCTCTTGGGTGCAGGGCTTCCAGTCCCAGGCGAGGTGGCTTCGGTATCTGAAGGGCCTGCGCAGCACCTGCCATGGGGCTCTGCTCAATGAATATTTGGTGAATGAATTTGTTCATTCATTAATTCATTCAGCAAGTATTTGTTCATTGCTTGTCTAGAAAATAAAATCTCCTCCCATCCCCCGTCCTCATGAAAAGATAAAATTCCCTCTCACTCTGCTCAAGGTCGGCCATTCTCTCTCTCTCTCTCTCTCTCTCTCTCTCTCTCTCTCTCTCTCTCTCACACACACACACACACACACACACACACACATCACCACTAACAATGACAACTTCCACAACAGCCCCTGAGGACCTTGTACAGACTCCTCCGCAGCATGCATCGCCTGTGTGCCTCGCCACAGTTCCAGGGAGCTCTTGCAGGGATGAAAACTGGCCAGACTGAGTTTGCACGTCGTATCCGATTAGAAAAGCTAGACGAAGATCCTCCATCTAAAGCCAGCTCAGAGTTAATCCTCTTGTAAAATAAATTCTCTCTCTCTCTCTCTTTTTTTTTTTTTTTTTGGTTTTTGGTGGTACTGGGGATTGAACCCAGGGGCATTCTATCTCCGAGCTACATCCCCAGCCCTATTTTTTATTCTTTATTTTGAAACAGGGCCTCATTAAGTAGCTGAGGCTGGCCAAATTCTCTTTTCCTAAAATTATCTTACAGAGTAGACTAGCTTGGGTTCAACTCAACTCTTGGTCCTACCACAGACTAGAAATGTCACCTTGGGCAAGTCATTTAGCCTTTTGGAGTCTGTTTCCTCATCTGTGAAATTTTAATCTACAATTCCTTACTCCAAAGACTCTTGGGATGATTAAACGATGTAATGTTTGCAAAGTGCTCAACATATATGATTTCCCTTCTGTAAGTATATGTTATTTTTTTTGTGTTTGTTTGTTTGTTTAGTGGTGCTGTGGACTGAACCCAGGGACATTCTACCTCTGAGCTACATCCCCAGCCCTATTGTATTTTGAAACAGGGTCTCACTAGGTTGTAGAAGGCCTCACTAAGTAGTTGAGGCTGGCCTTGAACCTGTGATCCTCCTGTCTCAGCCTCCCAAGTACTAGGATTACAAGCATGCACCACTATGCCTGGCTGTGTGTTTTTATATTTGAAGTGTGATTAAAGTGGAGTTCATAGATTTAAGCCCTTCTCTCTCTCTTCCACTCCCTCCCAAAGACCTTTATTCCATCTGGGCCCAGAATCTATCTATCTTTCTTTCTTTCTTTTTTTTTTTTTTTTTTTTTTGTAATAGGGATTGAACCCAGGAACATTCTACCTCTAAACTATACCCCCAGCCCTTTTTATTTTTTATTTTGAAACAGGATCTCTCTAAATTGCTGAGAGGCTCAAAGTTGCTGAGACTGGCCTCAAACCTGTGATTCTCCTGGGATTATTACTGGGATCTACTGGGATTACAGGTGTGTGCCACTGTTTCTGGTTTCAGAATCTCTCTTTTTTTTTTTTTTTAAGCTTTTAAAAGTTGGAGGAGGATCCAAGCATAGTGGCACACACTCATAATCCCAGTACTTGGGATGCTGAGGCAGGAAGATTGCAGGTTCGAGACCAACCTCATCTACTTAGTGAGACCCTCCGCAACTTAGTGAGATCCTGTTTCAAAATAAAGAATAAAAAATAGGGCTGGGGGTGTAGCTCAGAGATAGAATGCCCCTGGGTTCAAGCCCCAGTACTGCAAAAAAAAAAAAAGTTGGGAGAGAAGTAGGGTAAAACTGGGAAAGGTTACAATACACTCAGTTCCTCACTCCTTCCTGATCCTTATATCCCCCCTCTATCCTCAAGGAACCAGACACGATGCAAATTGCCCTCCAGAGGCAGCCATTTTGTACGCAAGTGTGTGTGTGTGTGTGTGTGTGTGTGTGTGTGTGTGTGCGCGCGCGCGCATTCGAGTCCACCAAAGGCCAGTACACAGAGATGGAGCTGAGGATCTGCCCACCCACACCCAGAGCACAAACTGTCCCCCCATCTCCTCTCCTAATCACTTCTACTTCTTAGTCCTGCCCCCAAGCCTGGCCTCTAACAAGAGCAAGGTAGGGTGACTTGGACCCTTGTCCTAGCACAGACCTAGCCCAACAGCCCTTGGCAGAGAGCAGCAATGGCCTGGCACCTCACCAAAGGACTAGGGGAATTATCCATGACTAAGAAGTAGGAGGAATGCTGCAGCAGAGGGAAGAACAGCAGAAGGGATGGGCAACCTGGAGCTAGCCAATCTGGCCCGACGGGGCAACCTGGGGAGCCCTGGACACCAGCCCAGCCAAACTCCTCCCTTCCCCCTCCCTTCCAGGCAGCAAGATGCCAGAGTGGGTCTGAGATATGTGTGCCCTGTGTGTCTGATGTGTGCTCACCTGGCCTTGGCAATGCATTTGGATTAGAATCAAACCTGCGTCTGAAATAAAGTATAAGGAAAACAGTGCTGTGTGTGTCTAATCTTTACAGACAAGTGCTAGGCTTCTTCATTTCCTACATGGACATCTATGTGCTGCTAACATAGAACCATATCTGTGGCCATTTATTATGACATCCTACAAGTGCATGATTATGAAAATATTTGCATAAATTTGCAGACTCGAGGAGAAGATGCACTGTAAACATGTCAGCATATGTTTTGCAGGTGATTGTGCAATGGGACATATTCTGTGAATACACTCATAGGGTCACTGTGGGGTGGGGGAGTGGGTAGGTAGGAATGGAGCTGGGCTTCTCTGGTAGAAGAAAAACTAAAATCTACCATCTGGCCCATAATAGTCACTTAGGAAATGAATACTGAATGAATGAACATTGAGAAATTGAATGAATGGATGTTTGCATAATGGACAATGGATGAAAGGACTAAGAACTTGATGGGGTTTGAGCATTCTTGGGACTCTTTCTTAAAAAGGAGAGTGGAGTGGGAGAAGGCGGGGAGATATACTAACAGTCACACTGTAGCCCACCACCCCAAAAGGGATTTGTTTCCATTTCAAGAATAGAAAAGGGAGCCAGGCGTGGTGGCGCATGCTTGTAATCCCAGCATTCGGGAGGCGGAGACCGGAGGATCCGGGTTCGCAGCCAGCCTCAGCTACCTAGTGAGGCACTCCGCAGCTTAGTGAGACTCGGTTTCAAAATAAAGAATAAAAAATAGGCCTGGGGGTATAGCTCGGAGGTAGAATGCCCCTGAGTTCAATCCCCAGTACCGCAAAAAAAAAAAAAAAAATAGAAAAGGAAAGGGGAGCCCCAGAACTACTGCCCACCCTCCTGCCCTCCCCACCTTCCAACACCCAGAGCGCCAGGAAATTCCTCTCTCTCTCTCTCTCTCTTCATATATCTTCATATATATATATATATATATATATATATACATATATATTTCCATGTATTATTTAATATATATATTATATATTTCCATGTATTATTTAATATATATTATATATTAATTATATATATATTATTCCATGTATTATTTAATCCCCTCATTTGGCTATTTCCAGAAAGGGGTCAAGCAAGCTAAGATAAAATAAAATTCATACTTAAAAAAGAGAATGAGAAGCCAGGCATGGTGCTTCATGACTGTAATACCAGTACTTGGTAAACTGAGACAGAAGTATTATGGGTTCAAGGCCAGCCTCAGCACTCAGCAACTTATAGCAAGACCCTCAGCAATTTAGTGAGACCCTGTTTCAAAAATAAAAACAGCTGGGGGTGTAGCTTGGAGGCTTGGAATAGCTCTGGGTTCAATCCCTAAGCTGAGAGAGACAGAGAATATGAATATGAGAAAACAAGACAGAGAGAAAACCACAGCAGAAGAGAGACAAGGAGAAGAGGCAGGCACACTTCTTTGCTATAGTTAACAATAATGTTTCTACAGCCAAGATTCACAGTATCCTTAAAGATGGGGCGGGGGTGGGGGACACTGCTGGGGATTGAACCCAGGGGTGTTCTACCTTTGAGCTATACCTTGGTCCTTATTTATTACTTTGAACCAGAATCTTGCTAAGTTGCTTAAGATTTCACCAAATTGCTAAGGCTGGCCTTGAACCTGTGGTCCTCTGGTCTCAGTCTCTCAAGTACTGGGACTACAGGTGTCTGCCACCATTCCTTACTAGGGATTTTTTTCCCCCCTCAGAGGAAGCCAAATTATTCTGGGTACTGATTCCAGGGAAATAGTTCCTGTAGATTTTCTGTGTGTTGCTGGAAACAACATCTCTTCATTTATAGGAAGGCAGAAAAATGATCTATAGAAGCCTCCTCTCCCCTCCAGGAGAGGGAAGAGAGCGCAGGAATTGGCTCTGGAGGACAATTTGCCAACTGGCTAACAAAATTTTAAATATCTTTTGGCCCAGACTTACATTCATAGGAATTTATCCCACAAATGTGCTCACATTTATATAGTCAAGGAAGCTGTCTCAAACAACATTGGAAAAAGCAAAAGATTGGAAACTAATTATGTGCTTATGGATAGGAGGACCAATTGACCAACTCATGGTTCTCCCTGACAACAGGAGTATTATAAAGCCTTAGCAAAGAGTGACTAGATCTTTGTGTTCAAACATGGTACAATCTCTCAGCTCTTTCAAGTGAAAAAAAAAATTATATTGCAGAATACTGTGTATGCTTGCATATGCATACTTTTTTTTTTTTTTTTCTGAAAAAGCACTCAAGAAACTTAAATGTGGCTACCTCAGAAGGTAAGAATGAAGGTGTGGGGGGGCAATATTTTCAATTTAAAATATACTCTTTTGTACTAATTGACTTTTACCCCCGCCATTAGCAAGTAATGTGTTATGTTCCTTTTCAACGTATTATTCCTAGCAGAAATAAAACAAATACCACCTTAAGAAAATGGAAAAAAAAAATAGGCATGAGGAAAAGCCATACAAAAATAATGGCAGTAATCTCTGGCTTACTGAGTGTGCCTGGAACTTCACGTTCTCTAATTCAATGTCTAAATAGACATTTAGTTTAGGAGCCAACGGCAAAGACGGGATTCGAACTCCAAACTGTGGAATCTCAAAGCCCACGTGGTCCTGCCTCGCCACACCTGGGTCTCTGCCTCCGGGCCGGGAGCACCCCTTAGGGACTGTGGACCCCACGCGGTGCACCCGCGACCCCGGCGCGCTCGGGGCTCCTCGCTCGGGGAGCGCGCGCGCACGCAGCGGCGCGGGCCCGGCGGCGACGTCACAGCCCGAGCTTTCCTTTTCGGGAGTCCCCGGCACACATCCTGTGTCCATGTTTGGGCATTTACGTCACGGCGGCAGGGCCGGGGCCTCCCGAAATGGCAGTGGCCCGGGGAGTCGGAAGCCCGGAGCCAGCGCCGCCGCAGCTATATAAGTGGGGGGGCTGTGGGTTGGGGGAGCCCGGCTGCGCTTTGAAGAAGCCAGGAGCCGCCGCCCGAGGCCCGTGCGGGCGAGCGAGGGCGCCCCGGCCCCCCGACCCTTCACCCAGAGGTGAGCGCCCGAAGCCAGGAGCTCGGGCGCCGGGGTTTGCGCGCCGCGGGGCGTCCCGACCGCCGGCCTCCGCGCAACCTGCGCGCCCCCAAACCCAGCGGGCGAGGCCCCGGGCGCCCCGCAGCCGCCACCGCGCCATGCTCCACCTCAGTGAGTTTTCCAGCCCCGACGCGATCCTCGTGAAGTCCGCCGAAGGCTGTTGCGCCGAACCCAGCACTGAAGCGCCTCGGCTGCCCGCCAGGGACGCTCCCGCGGCCACTGGCTATCCTGGAGGTAAGGACCGCGACCCGAGGTGCTCTGACCGCGGCGCATGACGCCTGAGACCCGGCAGGGGCCGGCACGCTAGGACTGTGGGGATGTGGGCGGGGGGGATGGGAGACGCGGGGGGTCCTGGGGTGCGCACTCGCGTTCCCACCCCCCACTAGGCCGCCAGCGCCTCCGCTGGAACCTGTGTGTGTATCAGGGTGTCCTTTTGCTTCTGCACGTGTGTTTTGCGTGTGTATGTTTGTGTGTGCGTCCTGGGACATCTGCTGGCCCCTGCTGGATCAGGATGTTCAAAAGGCGCTTTGCATGTGTCCGTGCGCACCCGGGGCTTCGTGCAGACGGCTGCGGGCTCAGAGGCACTCTGCTTTGATGTGCCGGGAGCTGATTGCTGCTCCTTCCTCAGCAGGTGACTTCTTGAGCTGGGCTTTGAGCAGCTGCGGTGCCGGGGGGGACTTAGCCGACTCCTGCTTCCTGGAGGGTCCTGCGCCCACGCCCCCTCCAGGCCTCAGCTACAGCGGTAGCTTCTTCATTCAGGCGGTGCCAGAACACCCGCACGACCCGGAGGCACTCTTCAACCTCATGTCGGGCATCTTGGGGCTGGCACCCTTTCCCAGCCCTGAGGCGGCAGCGCCCCGGTCCCCCCTCGATGCCCCTTTTCCCGCGGGCCCCGACACCCTGCTGCCGGGTCCGCCTGACCTTTACTCCCCGGATCTGAGCGCAGCCGCCTTCTCCGAGGCGTTTTGGGAGGCTTCTCCTTCCGCGGGCGCCCCCTCCCAATGCCTGTACGAGCCGCAGCTCTCCCCGCCCGACGTTAAGCCGGGCCTTCGTGCGCCTCCAGCCTCTCCAGCGCTGGACGCCGCCTCGGCCTTCAAAGGTCCCTATGCGCCCTGGGAGCTGCTTTCCGTTGGGGCCCCAGGGAACTGTGGGTCACAGGGAGGCTACCAGGCCGCCCCCGAGGCTCGTTTCCCTTCAGTAGGGACCAAGATTGAGGACCTCCTGTCCATCAGCTGCCCCGCGGAGCTGCCGCCCGGTCCAACCAACAGACTCTTCTCCGCCGGGGCCTACGACCCTTTCCCGCTGGCCCCGGGTGACTTAGGGGAGGGGGCCGAGGGCCTCCCGGGGCTGTTGACCCCTCCTAGCGGGGAGGGAGGGGGTAGCGGCGACGGCGGAGAGTTTCTGGAGGGTACACAGCCTCAGCTTTCTCCGCTGGGCCTTCGCAGCACCGCCACAGTGGACTTCCCCAAACCTCTGGTGGCCGACATCCCCGGGAGCAGTGCGGTGGCCCAGCCACCTGTGCCACCGCCAGCCCCCTTTCCCCCTGCCAAGGCGCGGCGCAAGGGGCGCAGGGGCGGCAAGTGCAGCGCTCGCTGCTTCTGCCCGCGGCCGCACGCCAAGGCCTTCGCTTGTCCGGTGGAGAGTTGTGTACGGAGCTTTGCGCGCTCCGACGAGCTCAATCGCCACCTGCGCATCCACACCGGCCACAAGCCCTTCCAGTGCCGCATCTGCCTCCGCAACTTCAGCCGCAGCGACCACCTCACCACGCACGTGCGCACCCACACGGGAGAGAAGCCCTTCGCCTGCGACGTGTGCGGCCGCCGCTTCGCGCGCAGCGACGAAAAGAAACGGCACAGCAAGGTGCACCTTAAGCAGAAGGCGCGCGCCGAGGAGCGGCTCAAGGGCCTCGGCTTTTACTCGCTGGGCCTTTCCTTCGCCGCGCTGTGAGCAGGAGCTGGGTTTGGTTGGGGCGCCGCCACCCGGCGCGCACAAGGTCTGGCCGGCGCCCCCTCCTCGCTCTTCTTCCCACCTTTCCTTCGCACGCCCCGGGCCGGCCTCTGGTCCTGCTTCTAGTTCCCTTGAAGCGCCCGCAGCACTCGCCAGTTCAGCACCAGCTCCGTGGATAGCTCCCGCTGTCCAGGCGCTGTATTCCCCGCCAATCACGCTTTGGAGAAAGTTCTCTCAGGCCACCCACTGAGTAGGAACTTCCTTGGAACTCAAGACTTGTTTTTTGTTTTAACTGGCGCACGCCCCCACGCCCTCCTCTTTACCCCCAGAGACCGGCTGGGGCTGCGCCGAGCGGGTCTCGCGCGGAACTTTGTACAGCAATGTCGTTTCCAGCAGCCATTGGATGTAACGTTTTGCTTTGGGGTTATTTCCTTTTTGTTGTTGTTAATTTTTGTAAAGCAGACGCTACTATCAAGCAGTTGACAAAACTGTTTATTTTTGCAATTAAAATTATTGTGCTAAAAGCTGACCGAATCTGCCATATAAGCTCCTGACCCTTCAATCTCCAACGTCTCTCCCAGGACAGTATGTGCCAGAAGACAAAAGAGATTCCCGTACTCATGGGCTACAGGCTCCAAATACATTACACTCCTACTGTAACACACTGTGACACAGAGTAGGCATTCAATAAATATATATTGAATTAATGGCTTTACCACAGCTAAGGGCTAGGGTGTTTCTGGAACTAAAGTGGTTGAAAGTGTCGGTGTTAAACACTGTGCCTATGTTATCCTCAACCCTCACAGTTTCAAGTGATGCAGGCATAAACTCCATTTCAAAGATGACGGAGCACTGTAGGTTACTCCCTGGACAACCCAGCTAGAAACAGGGTCAAACAAATGACTCCAAAGTCAGTGCTCATTTCCCAATCCCAGAATGAAGGCACCTGAGCTTGATAGAACTGTTTGGGAAGGTTTCCTTTCAGGAAGTGAGACTCAGATTCGGCAGCTAGAGGGAGCCCTAGGCAGTAGCCACAGCAGCAAAAGGCTGCAGTATTTCAGTGCTGTTTGTGAATACCCAGCACTTACTGTCACAGAGCTCCAGCCGGTGTCTGTGCATCTGTTCAAAAGTCACATGCTGTCAGGCTCAAAAGGGTCTCTGCACTCGGCTGGCCTACACCTGGAGCACCTTGCCAGAGGCTCATTGTTACCTTAGTTTCTCTTCCCATAAAGGATCTTTTTCAGGAAGCAGCAGCCCTCTTACTGTTCAGGCATGCACCTACCATGGCCCTTTCTCAAGCTTTCCTCCCAGGTGAGCCCTTAATGGCTTTGGGATGCAGATAAGAGGATGCCGAGGGAAACATGATCCTGTTATGGGAAAGGTAGGCCTTCCACCTCTACCTGAACTGTACTCAAAGCTTTTACTCTCATTGTGACCACCTTGGACAGAACCTGGAGCATAAAAACCTAACATGAGCCAGGCATGGTGGTGCACACCTGTAATTCTAGTACTTGGGAGGCTAAGACAAAAGAATCACAGGTTCGAGGCCTGCCTCAGCAACTTAGGCTTTCAACAACTTAGAAAGACCCTGTTTCAAAATAAAAATAAAATAGGGCTAGAAGTGTAGTTCAGAGGTAGAACGTCCGTGAGGCCGGGTATAGTGGCACATGCTTGTAATCCCAGTAGTTGGGAGGCTGAGACAAGAGGATTGCAGGTTCGCAGCCAGCCTCAGCTACTTAGGCCCTCCGCAATTTAGTGAGACCCTGTTTCAAAAATAAATAATAAAAATAGGGCTGGGGATGTAGCTTCGAGGTAGAATGCCCCTGAGTTCAATCCCCAGTACCAAAAAAAAAAAAAAATTAAAAAAAGAATGTCCCTGTGTTCAATCCCCAGTACTACAAAACAAAAACAAAAACAAAAAAAACTTGCTTGCGTGTCCCACCTCCCCTCCCCAGGGACTCCTCTCTGCCAAGGCAAGGAGAGGGCCTGTGTCTACAGACTTCCTTTTTTTCCTCCCTTCTGAGCTGTGTTTGAATTAGGAGAGCTCAGCTGTATGATGCTACATCAACCCAGCTTCCAATCCCCTGGCTTCTCCCCCCTGCACCCCTGCAGCCCAGTTGACCAGAGACAAAATTGTCCAGAGAATTCCATCCTTTTCTCTCCCAGGTCTTAAGGGCTTCACAAGGCTGAGTGTCTTGTGTCTTATTAACGAATTTGTCCTGAAGAATTTGATGGTACCTCTTCCAGGGGAATTTACATTTTAGAAGGATAACCTGCAGAGGGCAATGTTTCACCCTATGAAAAGGCTCAAATGATGGCTTGCCGGGCACTGTGATATGTAAATGGAAGATTTCAGAGACATAGGAATATGGTGACCCTCAATATCTTAGGAATATGGTGACCCTCACTATCTTACTATTTATGTGACCACACCTTTCACTCATACTCATGGACCACCTGAACTCACTTTTCATACACAGTAGGGTAAAGAAGAGTATAAAGAACCGAGGATCCGGGTTCGCGGCTGGCCTCAGCTATCTAGTGAGGCCCTCTGCAACTTAGTGAGACCGTTTCAAAATAAAGAATAAAAAATAGGGCTGGGGGTATAGCTCGGAGGGAGAATGCCCCCAGGTTCAATCCCCAGTACCGCAAAAAAAAAAAAAGAGTATAAAGCCTCATTTTCAGAGCAGCTGACCCCAAAGCACTCAAGTGAACAAATTAGAAAGAGCAGACAGGCTGTAGGTGACTGGCCTTGGACCACCATCCTGCCCCCCTAAGCTGTTTCACCAAATGAAGTCAGCTCTATTGTACCCCATCTTGTCCTCAGACATTATTAGGCCTAGAGTTACTGATGGGAAAATGGAACTCCAAAGTCACTTAATAGTCCTGGTGGTAGAGTCCAGTTTGGTTCTAGAACTCCAAGACAACCCTGCTTCCCATGTTCTTATTTACTGGAGATTCCCTTAGTGATTTTTTTTTTTTTTTTGTACTAGGGATTGAAGCCAGGTGCATTCTATCTCTGAGTTACACCCCCAGCCCTATTTTATATTTTTTATTTAGATACAAGGTCTCACTAAGTTGCTGAGAGTCTCACTAAGTTTCTCAGACTGGCTTTATTTATTTATTTATTTTTTATTTTTTATTTTATTTTATTTTATTTTTGCGGTACTGGGGATTGAACTCAAGGGCATTCTACCTCCGAGCTATACCCTCAGTCCTATTTTTTATTCTTTATTTGGAAACAGGGTCTCACTAAGTTGCGGAATGCCTCACTAGGTAGCTGAGGCTGGACGCGAACCCGGATCCTCTGGTCTCAGCCTCCCGAATGCTGGGATTACAAGCGTGCACCACCATGCCCGGCTAGACTGGCTTTAAACCTGTGATCCTCCTGTCTCAACCTCCCAAGTACTGGGATTACAGGGGTGCACCACCACGCCTGGCTCCCCTAATGATTTTGAGGGATGAGAATGTTAGGCCCGAGGAGAGAAGTAAAATCAAACCATCAGAAAATCAACCCAAGCTAAGTGTGGTGGTGCATACCTGTAATCCCAGTGCTTGGGAGGCTGAGACAGGAAGATCACAGGTTTGAGGGCAGCCTCAGAAAGTATTAAGACTCTCAGCAACCTAGTGAGACCCTGTTTCAAAAAAGAAAAAGAAAAGAAAAAGGGAAGTGTAGCTCGGAGGTAGAAAGCCTCTGGGTTCCATCCCCAAATAAAATAGAGAACAATAAATCAACCTGTGGGCATGGGCGCACGCTTGTAATCCCAGCATTTGGGAGGTTGAGACCAGAGGATCCAGGTTCTCGGCCAGCCTCAGCTACCTAGTGAGGCACTCCGCAACTTTGTGAGATCCTGTTTCAAAATAAAGAATAAAAAATAGGGCTGAGGGTATAGCTCGGAGGTAGAATGCCCGTGAGTTCAATCCCCAGTACTGTAAAATAAATAAATAAATAAATAAATAAATAAATAAATAAATAAATACATACATACATAAGTAAACAAACCCAAATCTAGGACCCAAACAGATCCAGGGACTGTCAGAGAGCTTATTTTCCTTGCTTGCTCCTCCTTTTCATCTGGTCCTCAAAACATGAGTATTTTCCTAGACTGTTCTTAGCCCTCTTCTTTCCTATTTTGCCCATGTTCTTGGACAGCACTTCATTGCCAGTCTTTTAACCATCCCTGCTACATCTAAGTCAGCTAGCCCCTTGGTTCTAATGACCATCTCTGTATGATGTCCCACTACCATTTCAAATACAATTTGTCTAAACTCAGATCATTCTTCCATATACCCAGTTCCTGTTGATAGTGACAATAATTTGTTTGGTTCCTCATCTAGTTCTGTGAGAGTCCCCTTCCCTCCCTCCTTCCCCCACACATCAGGGTGTCACTTAGACCTGGTGGAACTTTTTTGACATTTTCCAAGGTCTTATCAACTTTCATTCATGGTACATGGTTTTCCTTTATGGATTGTACTTTCTAGCTGTAAGCTTTTTGTGAGTGGGGATTTACCTGGGCAGCAATACACTGTGGCCAGAGTTGAAGATATGTTTCTCTTGTGTTTGTTTCTGCTAGGCACTCCAAGAGTATCATCTGATGGCAATAAATCTTTTGTTACTTCTTTGGCTTGAGGTTCCTGCACCTCACGGACTTTGTGAGTTCAAACTCCAGCTCAAATAGTTGTTATTTTTCAGAGGCAGTTCCACCTACTCCAACTAGGGCCCAGGTCAGGAGAGACAAGAAGACTCCCTCCCCATACCTTTCAGCACACATCAAGCTTACATTCTTGTTCTCAATTCCTTTTTTTTTTTTTTTGCAGTACTGGGGATGGAACCCAGGGGCATTCTACCTCCGAGCTACACCCCTAGTCCTATTTTTTATTCTTTATTTTGAAACAGGCTCTCACTAAGTTGCGGAGGGCGTAAGTAGCTGAGGCTGGCCATGAACCCGGATCTTTCAGTCTCAGCCTCCCAAGTACTGGGATTACAAGCTTGCACCACCACACCTGGTTAATTCCTTTGTTTTGATCCATATTTTCTTTTTTTTACTTGCAAGCTCAGCTGAGCACTTCAGGAGATGTCTGCTACATTTTGTGAAGCAGTCCACATATTCTGTAGCAGGAGAATCTTTGTGTCATCTAGTTGAAAATTCTGTTGAAAATTGAAGCCGGAAGATGTTGATGGGGGTGGGGGGAGTACTGGGGATTGAACTCAAGGGCATCCTACCGCCGAGCTATACCCCCAGCCCTTTTCATTTTTTATTTCAAAACAGGGTCTCACTGAGTTGCTGAGGTTCTTGCTAAGTTGCTGAGGCTGACCCTGAACCTGTGATC